>CAJNOI010002218.1:0-10145 GCA_905250115.1 Adineta steineri
AGAATTGGAACAGTTTTTTGAAATCATGTGCTTTAGAAGAAAAAAAACAAAAACGCTTAATTAGCTTTGTATCTTTTTATTTGCAAATCGCAAGTTAAATATATTCATAAAAAAAAACGATTTTGAATGTTTATTTCAGATTATTTATCATTAATATTCAAGTAAAAAATGGTATGTTTTGTTTAAATCCTTAGTATCGATAGTCTTTTTCGTACGGTTAATTAAGTAGATGTTTGTATATACTTGTATTCATTTTGCAACTAATTAAACAGATCTATTAACTGATTGAATAACGAAAAGGTCTTACGTGGACTATGAGAATGAGTTCATTCATAACTACTGTCCATTTCAAAAAAAAAGGCGGGTTAGTATTTTCTGCGTTTTTTTTTATAGGAACAAGATAGAGAGCTGTGGTTTTCACTGTTGGAAAGAGGCTTGTTCGGTGCATCGATTCGTATAAAACTGTTGAAATTTATCTCTTGATCAAGTCCCCCTCAGCCTTTATTTCTTAAGATTTCCCTGTGGTCCCCTACAGGTCAAATTTCGATGAAAAATATTTTAGAATAAAAAGTAGTGTTTTTGGTGTAGTTTTTCACGCTGATTTCGAATATGATGTTTATTTTGCATAAAAAATAACTTAAGACGATCAAAACCTCAAAATACTACCATTTTAAGTATTTTTCGATATTTTCTATGGAGAAAAGTAGTATATATCTTTCAGGAAAATGCTGATAATTTTTGAACCATAAAAGATAGAAACCTGCGGTTTGCGCAGATTTGTAGATCTTCACCTGGCGGTTCTAACCCACCCATCAATCATCCAAGTTCACTCTACCTTCATAGAACAATATCCTACTCTTTCAAAACGACCACGGATCACTACTTAATCAAGAGATAAATTTCAACAGTTTTATACGAATCGATGCACCGAACAAGCCTCTTTCCAACAGTGAAAACCGCAGCTCTCTATCTTGTTTCTATAAAAAAAAATGCAGAAAATACTGACCCGCCTTTTTTTTTGAAATGGACAGTAGTTTGTTTATCTTCTTTAAGAATCTATCATCTTGAGGGTATGTGTGAGTGTCTCTTCCTTCATCAAACATCTGCACCAACACCCATATCCGGTGATAATACAATTTAATTGCTTGAGTATGTTCCTTAAATATAGACAGCTTAACATAAGATTTCGAATTATGTTTTATCGAGTTTAAATAACAAGTAACGCTCGTTTGAGAACTCGCTTAGCTCTTATGTTAGAAATGCATTTTCTTCATATTTACTGGAAAAACAAATGAAAATCGTGAAAATTTGATTTTCGATGTTTTTTTGAGCCTGCGGACACACTAACAGACAATTTATGTTTACTGGACTCTTCTCTACGAGGAAGAGAATATTGTCAGCAGAAATGAATTCATGATAAATTTTAGGGATATTGTCACCGAGATTTTCTTTCTATTAATCTCACAGCGTTATCGTCGATAGATGGATAACTCACCAATAAAGCATTAAATTTGTACTATATTTTCTTCAATAGTTAGATCAAATGTATGTAATGTGACAGTCGCTGATACTGACATTTTATTATTACAGATTTCGCTATACTTCATATAATGCTAAGATTGTATCTGATGACAAAAAATTATGACGAAATTTATTAATATTTTCAGTTTCGATATCTAATCAGAACATAATTGATTTTAATTTAGATACAATTTATTCTTCTCTTCAGCCGACAAGGTAAACTCCGTCTTCAAAAATGGTATACATCACAAACAGATAAATCAAAGAAGAAAATAACGCGTGAAATTATTGCAGCTGTACTTTCACGCAAACCAAAAATGTCTAGTTTTCTCGAATGGAAAGATCTTAAAGTAGTTTATAAACGGTATATTACTGATTTTATTTTATTAATAAAAATTTCTTTTGTTTTTAAGTTATGCTAGTTTGTATTTTTGTTGTGCAATTGAACAAGATGATAATGAATTATTAACACTTGAAACAATTCATCGTTATGTTGAATTACTTGATAAATATTTTGGAAGTGTAAGTCACTATTTATTAGTAAATTATTTATTTTCAATAATTATAGGTTTGTGAACTTGATATAATATTTAATTTTGAAAAAGCCTATTTTATCTTCGATGAATTTATTCTGGGTGGTGAAGTACAAGAAACAAGTAAAAAAAGTGTTTTAAAGGCTGTTAATGATCAAGATGTTATTCAAGAGGTAGGTTCTCTATATTTTGTTTTTTTGAATTAATTTTAAAGGAAAGCTATTCACACACATGCATATCTGTATAATTTGGGAACTAATGCTATTTATAGGATGATCAATTCCAAGAAATACTTTATGAATCTGGACTTGTTTAACATTGATTTCTTTTTTCGAAAAAAAAAAACGAATATTCTCCTTCTCCTTCTTCTTCTTTCTTATAATTAAATAAATTTATGCTTTGAAGCTTTGATTATATATATATTTCTAGGTAGAAACGCCACAGGGTCTCTTCAATGATTATGGTCTTGGATAATAAAAAATTCTAAATAATGCTTTCGCATGTTTTCTTTACTTTTCCTAGTGATCTCGTCAGATTAAGCGTTTCTTCTGAATTATAAACGATAAATCTATGCATTTTATGCATGAAAATAGTTTTAAGTATGCTTGTGTGAATAAGCATTTTCGACATTGTAGCATGTACTTCTGTTTTTTGTTACATATTTTTATACTTATTTTATCTTTATATTTTAGGAAGAATTAGAAGAAAAACGAAGTGTATTAGAAGATCTTGGTTTGGCTTAAATAACCAACAATACTATTCATCTATATGTGAATTTCAATTAGTTGATCTCATAGACTTCCGCTATATATTTCGATTATTCTTGTTTTAATTATGTGACTATTTAAAGAAGAAAATTTTTAATTAATAAAATTACTCCAGTTATTTATTGTATTACTATTGTAATAGTTGAATTTATTTTATGTAAATCAAAATAAATTTATATTATGAAAATTTCTCATAAAACATATTTTGCGATGTCTAGCTTTGAGACATACATGGAGAGTTTTTATGCCCACATTCAATTAGTTTAGTTCTAGTTATAATAAATATATTACAGATACAAAACTTTATATGAAGGCTACATAATTTTCTTACCTATTGAGAAAGTGTATATCGCTTTTAAACTAAAACTTGATATTTATGAAAATTTTATTTAGTATTTATTTTCTCGATTAAAATAAAACGACAAAAGATTTAATCACGCCTGCAACAAAAACAATAAACACACGTAGCTATTATAATAAACGGAATTACTCCGATAACAATAAGCCCAAGTGATAGTTTATGTATGGAAGCATCACAATAATTATCAGCAGTTGAATTGTTCGATTGATATTGAGTACCTTTTTTGAGTATCCATGAAGCACCCTAGTTTAAATAATGTATTACATGATTTATCGATCTAGTGTAAATATGAAACTTACTACAACTGACCAAATAATCAACAAAAATAAAATAATACCAATTATACTAACGATGAATCTGGTCATAGCTAATTTCGATGTATTAATACACATATATCTTATAATCATCTACAACTATTAATAATTAGTTCTCAAAGTTTAAATATTTTTCTATATCTTACCATTGTATTAACAAATAAGCATCCAGTTATTCCTACTACACCAAAGACAATTAGCCATATTGGCATTCTTGAATCAAATGGACATTCAAATCTTCTTACTCCACCGACAATAATGGTAGCCAAAGGAAGACTAGAAAGTACGATGACAGAAACAATAAAACCAACATTCCAACATAGTGATCTGAATTGTTCACTCATTGAAGTTATAAACCGAGTAAAGCGTGGGGACTGATTTGCATTCGACTTATTAGGAGCTTGGTTATATTCCACATTTGTTTGTACTTCCAAATCCTGAACGTGTACCTAAGATAAAAATATTATCGATCTCTCACTGAACTTACAATTACCTGTGCAACTCGCATGATTGAAAGTTTTACAATAAACTTGCATACTCGAGAGAAAAGAAAGATTGACGTATTCGTCACTTCCATTTTTTCAGACTTTTTCCAACTTAACGTTAATGTAAACAATATTTTACAAAAGAAAGATTGACGCACTCTTCAGTTCCTTTTTTTCAGACATTCTCCATCTTGACATTAATGTAAACGATATTTAACAAAGGAAAAAGCAAATTCATTGTAACTATATCGAAATAAACGTTCTCTTGCCTTTTACTCTGTGGTTAAAATAAGCAGCAGTCGCATACATCAATATTATACTTATTGACATGGATGAAAATGAATTGATTTCTTTATTTACTAAAGCAGATTTAACTAGTGTGTTTCATCAGTATTGTCTTGATGGGAACTATAATGAAGTTCAAGCTATGATATCGAAATTAACTTACGAAGAATTAAATCAAATTGAACCTAATGGATATACTGCTTTACATGCAGCCGTACTTTGTAATCATTTGGATATCGTGAAACTATTACTCAATCATGGATGTTCTCAAACAATACTGAATCGATATGGAAGAACTGCTTATCAAGACGCTCACACAGATGAAATGCGTATTTTATTTGTTCGCCCACGTTCACAAAGATTTTTTGATAATAATACTACAGAATCATTTAAATTATTTATTGCTAATGGAAATAATATTGATATGAAAAAAGATATACCAGATAGTTGGTTTAAAGGTTATGTACGAGCTGAAGATACACGTGAATCTCAATTTATCTTAGCTCTTGGTCAAGCACCATTTTTAATAAGAAAAATCTATCAAAATCGAATTGAATTCATTAATATGCAGTCTCTATATAGTCTAATTATTGCAAATGTTTCAAGAACACATAAAGAATATGTAGAAGTCAATAATTTATACCAGACATTTGCAAAAAAAAGAAATATTGATCATCTATTAAAATTATACACACTTGAAACAGATATATATAGCGCATTGCAAACTCAACCTGACTCATTTACTATTCTAGTTTATTTATATTTAACGGAATTAAAAGAACGTGCATATCGGGGTCATACTTATCGTGGTGCAAAAATGAATCAGCCAGATATTGCAGCATATCGATGGGCACTGTCTAATCAAAATTATATTCTTGAAACACGTTCTATTCAATCGATGTCCAAGGATGAATCAGTGGCTCAAGAGTTTGCTGAATTACAACCAGGTGATAAACGTTATTCTGTCATATTTGTTTATGACTTTCCTGAACGTTGTAAGACGGCTATTGATTTAACGAAAATTTCAAATGATCTACCGTTACTCTCACATTATGAAAAAGAACAAGAAGTTACTTTACTACCATTTACATTGTTCACTGTGTGTAATATAGAAACTGCTTCAACAACTAGTCAATATCGTATAACACTCAGAAATGTTCCTGTACCTAAACAATCTGCTCTAATGGCATTCAAAAATCTTCGTCATTAACAGATACGAATTATTTTTAACAGTTTATATTTTATATTTCAGCATTCTTTCTCTACTTGATTCAATAATAAAATGTGTGTAAGAATAATAATCAATCATATCAATATATCTTTCTACTTTTACATCCTCATTTTTTATACATCTCACCATAAAAATAAGATGAACAGTGATTAAATAGAAAAAATACTTGGGAGAAAATTATCAAAAGACAATGTATGTACTTTATTACACAGTCGAGGGTGTGGGTGTCTTTCTTTATTGAACATTTACACCCAAACCCACGCCATTTTTATTTTCGACGTTATTAGGGTTAACCTTTAAAATGTGTACGAACCTCATATTTCTCAGATACTCTCGTTGGTTCTTTTCGTTTTTATTGTTTTGTACAAAGAAATATAGTTCTCAATATAACACATCTTCAAACTTCATCTCTTTTAGCAGAGAAAAATTAATCTATCAATAACTTATACTGGCAGACTCCTGCCATGAAACATTGTCTCATATTGAGTCAACCAAGACGTACGAGCGAACAGAAAGTATTTTTACATACGCTCGGTTCGTTTTTCTTCTTTCTATATAAGAACGGTGTGTTTCATCGTGCACAACTATTTTGATAAACAAGACATCACCACAATGACAGAACAAAAACGTGTAATTTTAGTGACTGGAGCAAATAAAGGTATTGGTTTTGAAGTTGTGAAGAAATTACTTCAGCAATCTTCTTCAAAAGCCACTGACATTATTCTTCTTGGTAGTCGAGATATCAAACGTGGTCAAGATGCAATTCAACAATTAGGTTCTCCGACAAATGTACATTTGTTACAATTGGATACATCATCAAAAGAAAGTATTATAGCTACTACCAAAGAAATCAAAGAGAAATATAATGGTCATTTAGATATATTAATTAATAATGCTGCAATTGCACCACGAGAGAATACAATTGAAGCAACACGAACAGCGTTTGCGACTAATTATTATGGTATTGAAATGCTTAATGAATATTTGATCCCTCTATTACGTGAGAATGGTCGTATAGCTAATGTTGCTAGTGGTGTTGGTCCAATAGTATCATATCTTTTTTCAAAAGAACTTCAACAAAAATATACATCACCAACATTAACAACACAAGAACTTGATAATATTGTTGAAGATTTTCTTTCAGCATTCGAATCTCATAATCTGGAACGTATTGGATATTCTTCTGAAATACCTTTTCCAGCATACACTATTTCCAAAGCTGCATTGATTGCTCTTACTCGAGTTCAAGCACGTGAATATTGTAGTAACAAAAATATATCTATTTATTCTGTATGTCCTGGTTTTTGTGCCACCGATCTTAATGATCATGCTGCTGGCAGTCGATCAGCAGCAATCGGTGCTGATTCTATATTGTATGTGATTGATACACCAACAAATGAGTTAGAAAATGGTGTATTCTATCAAGATGGTAAAAAACTACCAGAAATCTGTGACGATGAAGCTAAAGTAAAAGCATTTGTCGAACACTCCAAGACATTACTCAAATCAAAACAGTAATATTAAAGAGGGTGGGTGTAGATGTTTAATACAGGCAGAGACACCCACACCCTCATATTAATATGATAATGATCAAGAAAAAATATATTATTCAAAATTCAATAATTCTATTTCTTTTTTTTATCTTTTCTCTCTTCATTTTTATTTTTATCAGTAATATAAATAATAATACAACGAAGAAAAGCTTTCGTTCGATGTATAATTGTCAATAATAACGTATATATGTATACCTAATAAAAATGAGAAGAAAATAAATCAGTAAAAAAGAATTCTTTTTATCGATTGATATCTATTGAATAAGTGAGTTCTATCTGAAAGTTATCAGAATAAATATTAATTGTATTTTATCTTCATTTTATATTTGGAAAAAATGGGCAAAGATAATATTATCTTGGTATTTCATATACACTGAATAAAAAAGATAATGTTTCATATATAAATATTAAAGGTCTACTGCAGAAAGTATTATTTGTCTTTTTTTGACCCATATAACTACGTTAAACAAGTATTAAATAGGTCAAACAACAAAGAATTCATTTCTTCATTGGAGTTCTCTTTCGTAAAACATAAGATGGATAACAAACCAACATGCAGTAAGTGGATCTCATTTGGGTTTTTTCTATATTTTTCGTTGTAAACGATTTTTCAGTTACTTTCTTCTTGATGTTATCAACACTATTCATTATTATATCCACAAATTCAGGAAATGCTCTTCCTATTAGTTTAAGATCAATATTCACAGCTAATAAATCAAGTAAGTTAAAGAATAATTACTGATTCTAAATCAAATATAAGTAATTGTTTAACATCAATAAGTTTGTGTTTTTTTGTTTTCATCTAGAATGGTCTGAAACTGGCCATTTAAATAATCCACGACTTTATCACGCGGCAAGTTTGCTATTAGATAGAAATGTGTTAGTTACTGGTGGAGAAGGTTATGACGTTTGTTCCACTGCAGAACTTTATGATCCAATATCAAGAAACTGGACAAAGTCTTACGACATGAGATATTGTCGATGGTTTCATACAGCAACTACATTAAAGAACGGGAAAGTTCTAATTGCTGGAGGAGCTGCTGGAGAACCAGAACCTTTGGGTAATGTTAAATACGTTTTAAATCAGGCTGAAATGTATGAGACATCAACAGGATATTGGTTCCATACCACTAGCATGAATATCGAACGATACTTTCATACAGCATCCATATTACAAAATGGAAATGTTTTAGTTGTAGGTGGATCCGATGATGCACCCAACAGTGCTGAAGTATATGAACCAGAGATGGAAACTTGGATAAATACTACAGATATGCATTATGGACGAAAATGGCACACTGCAACTGTGTTAAAAAATGGACAAGTATTAGTTACGGGTGGACATGATCTTCCATTTAATACGATAAACAGTGCAGAAATATATGATCCATCAACAGACACATGGAAAGTTGTTGGCAGTATGAATTACAAACGATATTTTCACACAGCAACATTATTAACAAATGGTAAAGTGTTAGTCGCTGGAGGATTAGATAATGATGATAATATGGTAAATAGTACGGAATTGTTTGATCCATCGACTGAATCCTGGACAATTACTGGTAATATGACTCAAGGACGATACCTACATACAGCATCATTGCTGAAAAGTGGAAAAGTATTAGTTTCTGGTGGAAGCAGTTTTACTAGTGACTTTTCAACTGATGCTGAACTCTATGATTTCTCAATAGGTGTGTGGACAAATACGAGTAGCATGAATTATCAACGTGCAAGCCACACAGCAACGGTGCTAGCAGATGGAAATGTGTTAGTTATTGGTGGTAATTATGACGATCACATGACAGCAATCACACCCGAACTGTATAATTCGTCGATGGATATTTACATGTCTACGAATAACATGAACTTAAAATAATAAAAAGAACATTGATTATATCAATTCAATAGACATTCGAAATAATAGTTTTTGACTTTTTATATACTAATTCGTACTCGCTCCTTTTACTTTTTAATAAAATAAAAAAATAATATAAAAACAATTTACTGCGTACTGATGTATATTTCAAAAAAAAATAATTACCCAAATCCATCCTTTCAAATCTACTTTATAACAAAAATGCTCCTTATATCATATTTCATTCCGATCATCATGAGGAAAATAGATAAAGATGATGTACATTGAATACAAACACATTGTAAATGTAAACACAAAATAATAATACGATGTCTACCGCATAAAGAATTACTTATCTTTTTTGACCCATATAATCGCGTTAAACAAGTAATTAATAGGTCAAACATTAAAGAATTCGTTTCTCCATCTCAGTTCACCTTGAGGGCGTGGATGTCGATGTTTAATAAAGGAAGAGACACCCACCCTCGTCCATTCCACTTTTCGTCACGTGGCTATATCTCGTGATGTTTACTATTTTCTAGTATGTTACCTTCCATTAATTCATCTGTCTTTTTCTTTAAATTATAGCACGTCTTGTATACAGAATAATTTAATATATGAGACGTACATTTTATTCATTCTAGTTAAAAAGTGAATCGATATGGTCGATAACGATGAATTAAAGAATCAAGTAAGGAAAATAGAAAGTAGAATTTTTAATAAATATTTATTTATAATAGGTATTTAAAAATGTATCAGAGGAAATAAAAAATGCATTTGATATGGCTAAAACGTTAAATAAAGATAAAAACAGCGATCAATCGTCTCACATGACTCGAGCTCATTTATTAGGCATGAAAGTGAATGAACTTGATGGAAAATATATTGGTCCACATAATACTTTACGTGAACCACAATTAGAAATGTTTTCAGGTAAAATATATTTTATTTATGATTTTAAATTATGATATATATTTTTAGTTGATTCATCTTTAAATTGGCAGTATTGAAAAGTATTATTCAATGATAATAAGTACTTGTCTTTTTTTTATTGTATCAAAAAGTATTTGATGCTAAATTTGTTTTTCTCGTCTGTTTCAGTACTAAACTTACAATTAAGTGTATCGAAATCCTCATTCTATGCATAAAACTAAATGAACAAAACATTCGTGATTGACATTGTCGTTTATTACGATTTGATGTGTTATAGCGTTTTCCGGGAAATCCAATTTTCCATTGG
>CAJNOI010002219.1:0-10145 GCA_905250115.1 Adineta steineri
AAAAAACGCTCGACGTCGATTGATTTGTTGTTGTTTTCGAAGAGCACTTGAGGATGTTGTAATAGCATTATTTGATGATGAACAAATACTACTATTATTTGTTTCATCGATATCACCATTCATGTTCAATAATATTCACTATGAATAATATTGAAAATTGTTTATTTTATTTCTTCATTGAAATATCAAATAAACAAAACCCAATATTTTCTTCTCGTTCCTATTCATTATCAAAAATAAAAACAAAAAAGAACAATAAGTTTATTGATAAAATTAATCAGATTTCTATCTATCTTTTCCCCCCTCTCTCTCTCGCTGTATACATATAAAGAAATAGGAAAAAAAACGAATGATTCTATTAATAATTATTAGATTTGACTTACATGCTGATAATTTTTTCCGTATTACTGCTTTTACTATCATCATACGTCATTTGATACATACCATAGAAATGAAGACGAAGAAATAGAAAAAAAAAAAAAAGATCTATTTTTTTCTTTTTCTTGTTTAATCTAGACATGAAACAACGAAGAAAGTCTAATGAAATAGGCGGAAGTCGAACAAATAGAACCAACAACAGATTTTAGTAATAAGCCGATTATATATATATATATATACTCGACATACAAATTTGTTCTGTAATATAATGAAGCTTGTTTTCTTGACTATTACTACTACTACAATTACTATTAGTAGTCATATTTTATCGCTGAATACATTTATGTATGAGAATAGGATAATAGAAATGATGGAAAATTTAATTTTCTTCCTTTTATTCGTGTTAAAAAATGGTTTTGACAAGCAACATGTGCATGTATATTATCATACACATTGGTGTCAATGTTTTTTCTTCCTTTATTCTTTCAATTTTCTATTTAAGTATATAGTAAAAAAAAAAGGAAACCAACCGAACAGGTAAAAGAATTCTCTAATTTTCATGATAAACGATGACAAGCAATAATAATAATCACTGTACTTATTATAATGAATATTCTGCATAGGTTTTTTTTTGCTTTCTAACAAGAAAAGATATAAAATTAAAAAAACATCTGGAAGACGATTTTTACTTGTATACAATAATATCCTAAATACAATGACTGGTTGGTATGTTTTGTTTAACTATAATACGAATGTATATTGTTATTAATAGTAGTGTCAGTTAGGTGAAGTCTAATGAAATCATGGTTTTCTTAGTTATCGGATAGATATTATGATAACAAAAAAAAAACATCGACATCTGCTTTACATCCTTACCGAATATAAAAAAAAAAGAACAGTTACGAAAAGCATTAGAAGAGATATGTAGGAAGACAAATATATACATATAGACAACCGTTGCCTTTTCATTCTGACTATTTGGTTGATTTTTTATTCGTTTCACTCGCTGCAATGATCGTCATTGTTAATGGTGATAGACGAATGAGATACTCGTTTTTATTGTTACTATTACTAGCCCATATGCCCCTAACAAGTATAGAATATGACATACTATATTTCAAAAAAATCGATTAAATGATCACGGTATATAGATACTATAATCGTAAAATAATCGAATGATTTCTATTATTATCGTGTTATACAATACTCTAGTAGTGTCTATTAAAAAATTTCTAAATATAGAAATATATTTATATTTATATATATATATACTAAGTTAAATGTTTATTGAACTGTATCTATCAAGGAAATATACCATGCAAAATCACAAACGCATACATACGTAAACACTGATCTCATTACGCCTTCAGAACACTCTGGCACGCATGGTTGCTATATCACTCTCTTTATCATTTTTTTTGTTTTTTTTAAGGGACATAGGGAGTCAGCTGCATGTATTCGCTCGACGGAAACTATCAGTAAAACCAGAAGAGAAAAGGACGCTGTTGTATTAGAACCTAAGGCTAATACTTACGAGTCTAGCACAAATCATTTTCTCTTAATAACGATTGCATTTAACTGAAAAAAGACAAAATGTCAAGATCAAAAATATACTCTATACAAACAGTCAGTAATAGAAAGAGAGAAGAAAAAAGTACATTACATGAACTAACATTTTTGTTTTCTATCAATACTTTTGTTATTTTCTAAAGACTTGTTTGTTACTAATTAACTTAATCAAGAAACATTATATTTATTTATTCTTCTGTAGAACTATTTTTTTCTTTTTATAATATAAATATATCATTATAATTAGTAAATAGCTAATAATTTACGTCTTTATATTAGCTTTCTTCGTAGATAAAAAATGAATGTTTTTCTAATAATTATAAAATAAAGTACAGTTTTTTTGTTGTACAAGTACTATAAACATTATACAAAAAATCTAGTGTACATAACTAATATAGAAGAAAGAAATTTTCTCACTTCAATAGACTGATGTCATTCATGCATGTGAATAGATCGAACAATTAACTTCAAGTACTATCTTATATGTTTTATAGATTACAACGACTTTATACTGTCATTTTCTGAGTAAATAATTAATTAATCGAAATTGAATTTTGATAGATTTGAAAAAAAAAAGTTACACATTTTTAGAATAAATTGAAATATTTTGTTTTATCTCATTAGAAAATTATTATATATATTTTAAAATAGTAGATAAGGAAAAAGTATGGAGTTTTTATTTAGAAATATTTCTATATACATTTAAAAAAAGAAAAAGTTGAAGACTAGAATAAAAGACAGATAAATAAATGTTATCTTTATATCGATAATGATAATATATTATTCATTTGATCATCAATAATATCATCGGTTAGAAATATTTTCGGTGAGATTATTTTAATACGACGAAAATCAATTATTATAGTTAAAATATAAATAAGTAGAGATGTTGTTAAAATCCAAGTAGATAAAATCGTACTTAAATAATATTTCCAACCCTAGACGAACAAAAAAAAATGAATTAATTCTTTTATAAATTAGTTCAAAAGAACATACCGGACTTGATGGTATCCAAATTTTGTTCTCATTATTATATTTAATAATAACAATTGTTTGAAAGATCATAACTAAATAGTTTGAAATATTTATAATCATCTTTTTTTCAGAGATTCAATATGGAATGCATAGAAGAATTTAATTCATCATATTTTCAATCATCTATTTTTAAGATTTCACATAATGAAAATACGAAATATTTCTAAAATCTACTAATTGATCAGAGTTAATACACAAAGGTTTGGAAGAGAGAAAAAGTAGCACATTATTATTCTTAAAGATCAAATTCATTAGAAAAATGACATATGCAATTTTAACTTGATCTGAATCGAATTAATTATTATAACTATTCTATCATTTATTTGATAAATCGAATTAGTGATACATTTCGAAGTAGATTATTTATAACTTGTTGAAAATATATATAGTAGGAGCTAGAGCTTCAAACAAAGATTTATAAAGCTACAGCAGAAACGTTTGATTAGTAACAAATTGCTAAACGTATCTTATCTTTTACGATGTTCTATAGACTAAAAAGAGATTCGAACTATCTCCTTGACTTCGAACTCATATTTTACTCACAAATAGACATCAAATGTCATTAGTCAAAACGGATGTTTTAACCTTAAGATATTGGATGCCTAGAAAAACGATCATCTATTGCAGATAATTGACAAAATTTAATATCTCAAGGATAAAGTATCCATTTCGACTGGAATTTTTAAGACATTCTAATGACCATAATATCTCTTTGTAGGGTAAAATACCAACTTTGAGATAAAAAATTTAGTGAAATAGTCACGGTTTTGATTAATTGTATTAAATTCTACTTGTGAGCAAAATATGAGGTCATTATCCTCTTTCCCGTACAGAAGAGTCCAGTAAATATATAAATTGTTTGTTTGCTTGCTAGTGTGTTCGCAAGGTCAAAAAAAACATCGAAGACCAATTTTTCAGAAAACACATTTCTAGAGGTATTTCGACGCAGGGACTTCGAATCTGATATTAGTTTTTTAAAATTCTTTAAAGAAATTTTTTTTTGTATAAAATTTGAAGAAATGGTTTTTAAGGTCGGGAACACGAATCTGATGTTAGTTTTTGCAAGCTATATAAGCAAAAGGTCCCGTAGCATTGTAGAACATCATTCCTACGAGAAAGAGCTAAGCGAGTCCTTAGACGAGCATTGCTTATTATAGAGATGAAAAGAAGTCTACTGATTCAGACAACTAGAATTATCAAAATTAAAAATATTGCCTTTCTATAAAAGTTAGCTTGTGCATTTAATTACTTACATATAACCAGTGCTATAGTACAAATAATTGTAATTATCGTTCGAATCATCGGTAATAGACGACTTGAATATAACAATGGTCGAATCCAAAATGATAAAAGCATTTCACAATGAAGTGCTGCAACACTTGCAATAAATGTTATATACGTTGCAAATATACGAATAAAATATACATTAATATGCTTATAATAAAAAAACAAAAAAAGATTACAATAAATTTACACGAAAATATTTACTGGAAAATTCGAAATAACGCTCATACTAAATGCAGCAATATTTCCACATATAAGAAACATTAGATTTAATTGAGCATATTTTTTTCCACATGTTGGATTATTACGAATTAATTCTGCTCTATAAGTACATAGAATATTTTTATATCAAGATAATAATTAATAATCACTTACATATGACGATAACGAATATAAATAGTCAGTATAACTAGAAAAATAAAGTTATTTAAAAAAATTGTTCTTTGAATATAATAGACTTACGAAGAAATGAAGCAAAATTAATAATTTGTGAATAAATACATGATTCAGGTGATTTTGTTGGTGATTGACTAAATAAACAATTGATTCAATATTCTCCGTAGTAAAAAAGAAAATATTTAAAACTCAATCATAAATTAAATATAAATTAATTTAAATAATTGCTTATTGAAATAAAACATTTTCTTAATTTTTCGAAAATGTTTTTACTTTATTTAATTAAATATTTTTTTTTTTCTATTATTATCATCATCTAAGCAATTCATGATAATTTATTTTCAGTCGATATCATATGATAGAAATAAACATGATTTCTAATTCATTTACGCATCTGTCATACGTATTCTTTCTGATTAACAATTAACAGTGACGTAAATCAGTGCAACTAAAGGTTATATCGTGACAGTATAGCACATGTAAATTTAAGCGTTAATTCCATGCAATGTATGAATATCATTAATATTAGAAACTAAAAGTATCTATTCTCTTAGTGTATAGTTAAAATTACCTGAGCAATGACAATTCATATGTTGAATGACCAAGATATACAGCAATAATAGAACTAAAATTAATAAAATAATTAAGAATGAGAAGTAGAAACAAACAAAAAAGAATACGTACGAAATAAAATATGCTAATGGTATAAGTATACACACAGATAATGGAAAAAAATAAAGATATCCTTCAATCATTAGTTCAATAATCTACATAAGGAAAAAATGCATTTGATAAATATATTATAGAAATTTTTTTATCTTTATTCAATAAAATACTGCCAATTGTATTTACAATATTTTTATTCATTATATTATAGGATTATTGATCGTTTTATTTTGTTTCTCAACAAAGTAATTGATATATAGTAAAGATGATATTTACATGTAAACTAACACAGGAATTTCTTTTAATAATTTCCGTTTTCTTAATAGAATGAAAGAATTACTAAGTGTCATTTATACGAATTAATATTCAATATGTCTAGTATTTAGTTGAATATTAAACAAACAAAATATGATGATAGAGTCTCGTTCAAAGTATACATGATATAGAGGTCATAGAATTCAACAATTTAATTAGATTTTGTATTGTAGAACGACAATCATTGATTTCTTATTGTTCTACTTCTAGCGTTTTCGTTAATAATAAACAGTATGATTGTCAATATATATATATATTGTATTTTAGTTCTTTATACAATCATTTCTACTTCATCGGCAAGTTAAGAGACGGAAATATCAAAAGAAACTTGTTGAAATCAAGTTTTACTCAATATGCTTCAATGAGTTATATATTGATTAATTTTTTCCATTAAGTTTCCGTCGTGTACGATACAATGACGCTTTTTTTATATTTTCTAGTGTCATTTACACTCATATAAGTCATATTAATTCGGTTGTGACGGCACCTACCGATTATTTACTCATGATAGATTATGTTAATAAATAAATAGAATTCATATTCTACGATCGTGTATAGTATCTAATTTATGTTTTAATACGAACGAAATAAAATTATAAAAACCGAAGATAAACATTATTTGATATACTATACATATCGATAGTCTATAATAAATAAAAACTTGATTTAATGTCAACTGCTTATCTCATTAAATTCATTTGGAAAAGAAATAGATCATATACTACACTACAATCTGAAAGGGTTAATTATTTCCTTTTTCATGACTTGTTCGTTATTATAATCTATTTATTAATTATATACTTAATCGAATGTAGTTACAAGTAACAGCGTCAATCGATAGTTTCATCGGGCATGTCAATTCTATATAGAAGAGTACGAGATCGAACGTTAATATTGCAACACTTACTAAACACTCATCTTTTTCTTAGCTAAAAATATACTATTCTATACTATTTATTACTTTACTCATGAAAATCTATCTGATAAAGTTTAATAGTACATTTCAAATTATATCATCTGGTAGATATAGATCTCAAGCTGTTTGAATATCATTATATGTTAAAGTGAACAACAAAACGTTGTTACTGAGATATATATATACTACATATATATATATATCTGAAACATAAAACATCAAATAGCGATACATATGCATCCAAGCCAAGCAAGCAAAAGAAAAATAAAAACGAAGAAAACCAATGACATTGGACGGGTTATTTATAAATAAAAAGTTCATCAATCTTAATATCGTTTTTTGTTCAGACAAATGTCAAAATAGAAACCAATCTGACGATAACAATTTTTTTAATTTTAACCATTAGATGTTTTACTCATTGCTAGAAGAACAACAATTGTAAAGCCAACAATAAGTAATATTGATAATGCAATCGATAATATACAAACAAATTTTCGTCGATGACATCGTCGATGACATCTTAAAACCTATAGAAGAAAGAAGAAAAAAAACAGCAAAAATTTTTTTCTTATTACAAATTAACATATAAACAACATACACAAAGCATGACAAACACAACACATACAACAATAATTAAATTAATTTTCACATACTGCTAATGAAGTTTCATCACTAAAATAATGACGAAAATTGTTGGAATGATTTCTATTAAGATTTCTTTCTGTTATTAGATCTGTTGTATATTTATGCATATTTTCCACTAAAGAAAAAAAAAATGATTTTATAATTAGACTTTTTTTGTTTCAAAAATATAAACCAAATTCTTTTGAATAAGATGTTGCATGATGTCGTAATTGATAAATATCAATATGTTCGATATCATCACGAAGTGCTTGTATACTTTGAATTTGACTAAAGAATTGAATTTATTTATTTTCATTGAAATAAAAATATTTGATAATTACTTCAATAATTCAATATAACGATTGGTTTCATTCTCTTCCATTTCATGATTTTCATATGAAACTTCATCTGCAGTTATTGTTGAATCTTCAAAACCCAAATTAACAACATTTTCTCTATCTAAATATTTTAATTATTTTAGATTGAAATCGAAAAAGAATTTTTTCTTTGATTACCTCCGGTAGCTACTGGAAAATAGACGAGTAAAATAGAAAATTTATGAAGTAAATCTTCATAATAACTGAGCGAAGCTAATGTAAAACATAAAAATTTTTCAAATCGACGTACGGCTAATTCACTTTTGACACTAAAATTTTCAATCAAATGATATATTTATTAAATAATTCAACTTACGATCCTGTTGCTGATACTCCATGTCCTAAAACTTCACGTTGATGGACAAATCCACAATTAATACGTTCTTTTAATTTTTGAACTTTATTTCGTAGTTTTGTTGTATCACAAGATGTGCCAAGATAATAGATATATTGTCGAAATTTTGCTACATCTTTCATACAATCATGTAATACCTAAAATGAATAAGTTTAATACATACGTATATATAATAAATATATTTTATTGATTTAGAAATAAGTGTATACTTTAAAAATCTCACGATCATCTGGTAGATTTGTACTAGTTGTCGTATTTCCTGTTGGAGGTTGTCTAGTTGTCTGAATAATATTAACTGGTCCCATCGACATAACACTTGATTCTCGAATAGCGCCCGTCGTGGGCATGCTTTTCTCGAAATGTCAAAACCCTTGATAATTCTTATCTAATAAAACCAACGATAATGAACGGATAAACATCCATTGTAGTTATATTCTATATCAATATTCAAAATGACTGTAGCGCTAAAATATAAAAAATGCTTTTAAATATATTTTAATCGAAATAAATATTATTTTCAACAAAAATTCTCAAATCAATCTATAAAAACAATTTCATTTCTCATTTCAGTTTTCTCTGTAGAGGACGCACAAAGTCGATATTTTTAATGAGTTCTACGCAATTCTGACACATATAAAGCAGAAATTCTTTATATATAATCAAACAAATGTTTAAAATTGATGTAATCTATCAATATTAAATATATTTTACATGTTTATATCACTACCTGTTTCTTAAAGAAATAAATTTTCTAACATTTAGCTGGAAAAAAAAATTTATTCATTCAAGCACTATTGAGTCTTCTATGATTTCCTGTATGTTTGACCTAATTGCATACTATAATGTTTCTCTAATTTATTATAAATGAAGATATTTCATAACAGAAAAAAAAAGACGGAAACAAAAGTACTGATTGTAGAATAAATAAAAAAAATATTCTCTTTCTATGATTAATATTTAAATAGTAAAGATTACAAACATATATTTTTTTTCAATCTTATGATATATTTTAAAAAATCTAAAATACATCATTCAATAAACTTGATATAATTGATGAAAAAATATTCTAACTGCTATATGATATAAGATAAGAATATCTAATTTTCTAATATTCAAAAAGCTACACAAAAAAATGATCTAAATTTTCAACAATAATGTGTTTTTTTATTCTCCGACAAATGACGAATAATAATTATCAAACTGATGAGCATTTATTAGATTAAACCAAGAGCAAATGTATGTAGTTGAACGATAGTAAGTGCTACATCATATCTCACCCTATAATATAGTATTAAAAAAAGAAATAATGTACTTAATGACATCATAACTTAAGATGTTCTTCCTGTAAATATGAAAGTGCTCAGTGGCAGTTCAAAGTATAGAGTCGATATAAATATAATGGCATATACTATATAAGTACGGAAGTACGAACTACGCTGTTTCTTAATTAATAGTTGTGCGAATAATATAAAACATTTAGAATAATTATAAAAGAAATAAAAACTATTTCAAAAAAAAAAAAAACTAATAAATTATTTATATTTATCCCGTGTTTTTACACTTGTCTGAGAAATCATGAGACATAATATTATTACGCATGAGTTTTTATCAATTCATTGTTTATTTATTTAGTGAAAGCAGAGTATTAATGAATTTTACAGATTATTATATATATATTAGTCTACATAACTATAAAAAAATTAAATTTTATTGTATTTAGTATGAATTGTTTCTATTGAACACGTGACAGAACAGAAAATTTTCTTTGAATTATCAAAAAGAGAAATATATGAAGTTCAAGTTTGTTCCCTTCTAATTTTTTTATTAGTGGCGAATATGTCAAATTTATTTATACTTTTCTAACAGAATAAAATAGCAAGATTTATGAAATATATCATTTTTCATAATAAATTATAACATAAACAATCAAAGAATGAAATAAATTTAGTATTTTTTATGTTTATGAATAATTGGGGAGGGAAGGAGGTAATCATATCGAGTAGATAAATAATCAAATATAAAAAAATTATATTTTTAGACTTCAAGAACTGCGTTAGTTTTCTAGTATGTTAATCAACATGACGCAGATATATATATAATATTAATAGTCATACGATTACTTCTCATCTTAAGTGTACGTGGGTGGGTGTAAGTGTGAGAATCAATTAAAGATCAATGTCTACGCTCTATATCTACACCCACATGCTCACTTAAACAAGTCAAATGAATG
>CAJNOI010002220.1:0-10138 GCA_905250115.1 Adineta steineri
AATTGCCTAATCGGTATGAAGGAAAGATTAAAAAAGAAAATGCTCATGAACCTGAATGAACGAACGTAACAATAATAATAATAATCTTGATGAAAGATATACAAAAGATAGAGATGTTAACTATCAATTATTATGATTTAAAGAAAATAAATGATAGAAAAGATTTTTTTTGATTTATAGATTTCATCATCATCGAGATCAAATAAAGTACGTCGGAGTAGTTCATGGCGTTCATTAAAAGATCGGACAAATAATTCAATTAGTTCAAGAACATATTCTGTTGATGAACTTCATAGAACTAATAAACAATCTCAGAAAATAAAGCAAAACGATTGTAAGTTATTCAATTGTTTTTTACATATATATTTTTTTTCTGATTTAGCTTTTCATTCTCCAATTATTGATATTATGCAATGTCGTCAAAAATTATCAAATACACGTTTTGATCGTTTATCATCGACACTTGTTAATTATGCTGAAACAACTAATAAAAAATCTCATCGTCGAGCTATTCGAAAACAAAATGATCAACATAAATTTTCAACATTATCACATTATAGTGGTGGTGGTGATTCAGGTTATTCGGAAGAAAGTTTTGCAACAAGATCATTTCAACGTCCATTACATACATCATGTCCACATTGTCATTGTGAACGACGTTCATCATTTAATAATTATAAAAAACTACGAAATAATTCGTCAACAGAATCATCACCGTCAGATATAATTTTTAATAATGATATGAAAAAATTATCTAATGATAATAAGAATTCTTCTAGTAAAGATAATTTATTATCTAGTCAATCATATTCACATATTAAACCATTACCAAAAACAAACATTCAATCACAACGAACACTTGCAGAAAAACGACGAAGAAATCTATCATGTGATGGATTATTATGGACGAGAGTACAAACACAAAAACCAATAACAAAAGTAAAAAAAAATAAATAGATTATATTAAAATTTATTTTTTCTCTCCAGACATCATCACCAGTATTATCTGAGCCAAATCGTCATCCACTTCAACGTCATTTTACTACAATTGGTATGACACATACACCAACAGCAACAACTACTCCACAAGCAAATACAAATATATTTGGTGAACTTAATTTAGCTGCTATTGAACTTGATTCACTTCGAACATCGTTATCATCATCATCCTATTCATCATCTTCATCATCATCAATTAATAATGATAATAATAATACTCCAAATGAAAAACGTACATTTCTTGTTTGGCATGAATATACCAATTCTTCATTATTATCAACAACAAATGGTACAAAAATATTTTCTGTTAAACGGGGTGATCAAGTACGTTTATTGAAACAAATTGGAAAATCAACATTATTAGTACAAAAACAAGAGGATGGATTGATTGGATTTTTACCTCAAACATGTTTAGCACAACATCAAATAAACTCATTTTTATCTCTTAAAGGTTTACGAGAAACTGTTTTGTAATTTCGAATATATAGTCAGTTTGTTATAATCATAAGAATATACTAAAATAGATTTTGCATTATTACAAAACGAAGATAAACAATCAGCATGATTAACGTTAATAATCATAAGAGAAAGAGAGAGAGAGAGATGATTCCTTCTTGTTTATTATAATTATTTTTTGACTGCAGGCCACTAACAAAACTCATTATTACATATTTACTTCGAGAATGAGTTTTTCTATTTTTTCATAGTTAACAATTCAAAAGAGAGAGAACAAATGTCTCTCGTTTTCTTCTTGTATATGACCTTGGAAAAATTTAATCGTTAATAAGATTATTATTATTCTTTGTCTATATCGTCATAACATGACTTAAATTTATGAATAATCGTGCTTGCAATATACTGAATGATGATAGTCTGTTATTTTTCATTCAATTCATTAATTTGACAATAAACAATTCCAGTATCATGATTGTACGAAATTGACTGTTATCTATTTATGTTACCCATAGAGCGTAAGTGTATCGTCTCATCGAAGGACAAATATATCTTCTCGTAGTCAAATAAGGTTTCTTAAATTACAATCAGAGTAAATTAGAAGTGACATTGATCAAAATAATTTAGTCGCTCAATAGTTTCCCTCGTTATCAAAACAATACAGTTACTACATATATCCATAGTTCGGTTGGCTAGAGAAATAGAAAAAAAAACGTAATCATTTAAATATGTAAATTAATATTATGATTGATGTTTTAATCTATTATTTCTCAAGACAAATAAATCCTTGAAAAAACTGATATTATATTTTATTATTCATAAGACAATATATCTATTTTTAATATTTATCGATAAATAAAATAATTATATAGTTCATCTTACTATTCGAGAATCTCCTGTTATTGTTTTCTACTTTAATCGATTGACGAAAGCTTTAAATAAGATGTATATAACGAATACTTGTTAAGTGACAAGTTTATTGTCAGATAGAAACAAAGCTATGACATGTCAATGAATATAGATGATGCAATTAATATTTGACAAGTTGATGTATCTGTATGTGTTTTCTAATTTTGTAATGTTAAATAATGAATTTATCAAGGAAAGTTTATTTTCTGGATGATGTTATTAAGATTTTTAACTCAAGGGATTTGCAAGAGGGAATATATATTGAAGAAATTTATCTATAAATCAGATTGTCTTTTATTCTTATTCATTGTTTTTTAAAATAAGAATAATTTAATATAATTTATTCACTTGTGTTTTATTATCTTAACTTCTTTTGATCATATTTACAGATAGTTTTCCACAAGTAATTAAATAATAAGTCGTTGTTTAAGATGAACAACTGAAATAAAAGAATAATCATTTAGCAAGTTCTCGCACGCACATACACACACAATACGACGATTAACTTAACAGAAAATAAGAACTGAAAAAAAAAATTCTAACTCAAAGACAACAAAAATAAAGATTAATTGACATATGGTTGTAATGAAAATTAGACCAATTCCAATACTTTAACAACACCTTGACTATTGGCTGCCAATAAGATATTTTCTCGCTAAAGAAAAATTAAATATTATTGCTTAAGAATGTTAAATAAGATAAAAAATAACTCCTTACATTACTCCAACACATAGCACTAACAAATTCTGAACCACTTTCTTCTTTTTTTGGACGTTCCTAATTAAATAAAATACTTATAAAAATATTCTTGTTTTAATTGAAATTTTGTTTACCGTTGCAGCTGTGACTGTTTTACTTGGTCCACTATTTTGATCATCAAATTTATAACTGAGTAAAGGTCGAGAGATTTCACGTTGATATAAATGTACTGTATTTGTTTCACTACCTAAAAATAAACTCAAAATCAATCATCTTTTTTTTTCGAAAGAAAAACAAATTCAATGCTACTAATGAAATTGCGAACCGAATAAAGAATTAAAATGAGATTAGTTAAAAGGTATGTAATGAATAAGAGAAGCTGAGGTTTTGTGAAATTCACATAAATTCATCAGTGTAAGTTTTGAGTTCAAGTTTTCTGGCTCCTCTTCCCTTCATTATAGACCCTAGCAACCACCGTTGAAGGTCACTGTGTACAAACCAAGGCAGCCATTCGAATGGCTAAAAATAGCCAGAGATAGTCTGGGTTAGGAAGGAAGAAAGGACTGAAAATAGCACAAGTTGTCTTCAAAGTGCTGAGTAAGGGTGGAACACTTTATTTAACGAGAATTAATTAATGGGTGTTAATTAACGGAATCCGTTAACGTTAAGATTAACATTAAAGGGTTCCATTAACCGTTAATTTCAAATTAACGAAAATGTACCACTTCTATTGCTGGGTATGGTCAAAAATATTCTGGAACGAGAGTGTAACTGAAAGTGACAGATTAATATATTATCCACTCTTCAGAAAAAATGTTGACCATAGATTTCCGATTCAAGTTTGCTAGTTGACACATCCCTCAAATGGTATTATATAGCAAATCCTCTATAACACTTGTCAAGAGGTTTCAATGCTAACAAATACGTTTTCTTTTAGAACTAATAAAATACTAAAGGCTTGAAGTTCGTTAGATAAGAACACATGTGAGTTCCACATTTTTAGTCTCAACGTAATTGCGCTGACAAATTTTTTATCCTCATTGCCACTGAATAATAAAAATAAAATAATATTAACGTACCACAGACAATATAACCTGATGAAACGGCTAAACCAACAAAATTCTTTTCATTAACATGTCCACGATATGTTCTTAAACATTGTCCTTCTGTAACACGCCATAATCGAAGTTGACTATCTGTTGATGCTGATACAATTTCATTATTCGACAAAAATCGAGCATATGATACAGCTTTTTTATGTCCTTTTAACAGATTACATGGTTCACGTGTATTACGTAAATCAAAATAATATAAATTATGATCAGCTGTACCAAAGACAATATTATGTGGAGAATCGGGTTTAAATTTAACACAACAAACATTTGATTTAGCATCAATTGTTGTCACTGAATATTCATTATGCATTGACCAAATTTTGACTAAAGAAAAACAAATGAATATTTTTTTGTGATAATTAAAGAATAGAAAAACCAATCTTATTACCTCGACAATCATCCGAACATGATGCAAGTAGTTTAGGATCAGACGAACAAAAATCAACACTCCATGCACGTTTTTCATGTTCCTGAATAAAATAAATTATTTAGTTCTATAAATCAAAATATAAAATATTTACTTGAAATGTTCGAACTTTTTGTGCAGTTGCCATATCCCAAATAGTAACAAATCCATCATAATCACTCGATGCCAAATAATTTCTTAAATATGGATTCCAACTAATACAACTTAATTTAGCTGTACATGCAACTTCTTTTGATGGATAATGTAATTCAACTGAATTATCTAATACAGATTGATATTCATAGAGCTTTAAATAAGATAAAGATAAAAAAATTAGTTCCTAATTACAAAGATTTTCTTTTTTTTACTTTAATTTTTTTTGAAACACCAGCAACAGCAAAATGTTCATAATCACGATCAAATTCAATACTGAAAGAAATCGAATGAATAATTAAGAAGAACAAACAAAAAAAAATGTTTACCTTGAGACAATACTAGCTTGAGCAAAATTTTCTCCAACAAAATTAACTGTTGCAATTGGTTTACATCGAGAATATTTTGTTACTGCTGCAAGACTATCACGAAATGTACCTAAACCACTATCACCATTACATGATCCATCTATAATATTATAAAACTATTTTAAATAATATAATAAAAAAACTAACCATTTTCAACTGTTAATCTTAGAGAATTTCTTGTTGAAAAATAAATATTTGTCAAATCGTCCATAAAACGCATCATTATCTTTGTTCGATTTTCGATATCATCATATTGATTAGTTTCTTCTGGGACCTAAATTAAGAATATTTATAAATAAAAGATTATTAAAAAATCTTAAACATCGGGCTAAATAGATAAATTTGGTTCTTCAATCAGGCATTTTTTGGATGGGAGCATTGTGATAGATGATAAGCTGCTTTTCGGTTTATGATAACCAATCAGTCCGTACTATGCTTCAGGTATTTATGTCAGTCAGGGGAGGGGGACGGTTTCTATAATCTTTCCGTTGGATACATCACTGATAAAATTAGAAATTCTGAAGGTTAACAAGTTTCGTAATCTCATGTATTTCAATATTTTTTATGTTAGAATCAACTGATGAATAATATAAAAATTTCTAATCGCATTCAAACTCATATTAATCGTTTCATTCGAGAATCGCTGATACACTGATTTATCATTTCTACGGAAGGGTATAAACATCAATCGGGAATCATGATATAACTTTTGATAGAAATAAAATAATATTAACGTACAACAGCACCAGTAGATACAATTCTCGATGTAGTAGTAGTTGTGGTTGGTGCGTTCGTTGTTGTTGGTGCTAATTCTTGTTTATCTGTTTTCATATCAGGTGTTGCTCGAAGATCCTTTTGAAGAAAAATTCTATGTGTATATATATATACAAATTGTATTGATCTCACTTGTCCTCCTGATTGTACCCAGTTTGGAACAGTATCATTAACAATTGTAGTATCATTTGATGATGATAAATCTTCTTTAATATTACTTGTTGAATCAGATGATGATGATAATAATGCATTGTCATCTATAGTTTGTTTTGAATTTGTATTTATTGGATTATTTACATTTGATGATGAACATTTTTGTCTTTTATTCATTTGTTTTAAATCTTGATCAACAATATTTAATTCTTTTGATAAAGATTCAATTGCCTTTAAAGAACAAAAAAACGTTTAACTTAAAGAAAAATTTCAATAAAATAAATACTTACTCCACTTCGTTCATGATGAACATGTGTTAGAAATATTTCCAGTAAACGATTATGAATATATTCATTATTCTATTAAAGAAAACGATATGGAAAGGTAGAATATAAATAAATTTAAACAAACTGAATCAAGTTTATCTTTATGTTGACGAATAACTGAGATAAGACGATCAAGATCTGGGCCATTTAATGTATGAATATTAGTCACCATATCAGAAATATGATCAACAATACTCTAAAAAATAATTCTTAATTGAGATTTTTTGTATTAAATCAATTATTTACTTACACCATATTTAGCGAATGTTTGAGGTAATGGACGTTGTTGACGATATTTCTCAATTATTGCATTCACTATCAAGAGAAAAAAATCAATAGGATTAAATATGAGAAAGATAGTTTGAGTAGATAATGATTGTCTCGGGGAATTATAATTCTCTGATAGATTTGAATTATTATCTTACATGTATAATTAGGAAAAATATCGGCTGGTTGAAGACTTAATTGACATTTTGGACAACGACGATGAGATTCAACTGTTCGTTGAAGACATTTATTACTATTAATGAAACAAAAATATATATTAATAAACTAATTTTTTTAATTTAATATTACCAGAAACTATGTCCACATCGAGAGACATATGCTTCACTGATTAATTCAAAGCAGATTGGACTAAAATAAATATGAAACTATACATTCCATTAATTTCTTTTTCTTATTGAAATTACCATGTATATTCTTCTTCAATCGTACTAACAAATGGTGATGCTGGTTCAGTTTTTGGTGATGTTTCATTCAATGTTGTTTGAGATTGACTTGTTGGAATATCATCCGGACGTGTACGTTTAACACCAGCCATTATTTCAAGAATATAAAATGACCTATACTAACAGGTATGATTTTACAAGTCAATAAAAAAATATCCTTCTCACTTATATCGTGTAATGTGCGTGAATGACAGAATATATACAACAAATGCACTGTCTCTTTCTCTCTTCCTTTCTTTCTCTTTGTCTAACAACTTTTGTTTTCTAACTTGTACACACACACAATAAACAATGACGACCTAGATACAATAAATAATAATCTTCTGAAATAGAAAGAGAAATGAATCAATACAATATCATATATATATCTTCTATAGGTTGTGGTTATGAAATTTATTATTTCATCATTTGATCGTGTGGAGTTAGACATCTACATTTTCATTGGTCTTTAATATAACTAATAGTAGTAATCAAATCAGACCATTGAGTAAAAATAAAGAATACAATTGACTATATGTTACACGAGATTCTTTTTTTGAAAATGATATGCATTACTTTCTATTTATTTGTCATGAATTTCATAATTTGAAAAAGACTTATTATACAGAAAAGAAAATATCTCGTCGTTTTGTCATGATTAAACTGATGATTAATAGAATTTTGAAAAAACAAACACGTAATGCTATTTCAAATGGAGAAATCCTATTGATTAATAAAACTATATTATAGAGATTTAATTTTCATGCAACTAAAAGTTATCAATTGATTGAATATATTCTTTGTTACATAATACTAACATTAAAATCTGGAAGAATTTATTTGTAACGAAAACGATTGGAAAAAAGAAAATATTATATTTGAATTTTATGAAATAATGCATCAATATTTATATAGAATTTGAAAGTTAATTTCATTCGACTATTAGAGACATCTATGATACCTTCAAATATTCTTTTAAAAAAATTTTCTTTCAGACAATATTTTATTGTAAAAATAAGATAATTCGAATAATTTCTTCGATCTAATAATAAGAATTTTAATGTAAAATTTAATTGAATATTAATCCAATCAAAATCGAACTAAGAGAGACCGATAAACAACATGAAATTGTCTATTTCATTTTGTATACAAAATAGAAAATCTAACGATAATAATTAAAAGATTTCGTTTTTTTTTTAGATTTTAATTTTTTGATATGGCTCCAAAAAAAGATTCTAAGGAAGCCGCAGCTTCAACAAAAAAAAAAGACACTCCAGCTGCCGCTGCTACAGCAACAGCAACTGCTAGTGCCAAAAAACCTACCAAACCAGCTGGTAGTACAACAACAACTGCAACAAAAGTAGTTACTAAAGACCGAAAAGAAAAGGTTCAAACAAAAGCACTTAAAGCTAAACAACGAGTTGTTCGGTAAATGACAAAAATTTATTGTTATATATTTTATTTTTTATTTATTCAGTGGTAATCAATTGACACGCAATCGTAAAGTTTATTCAAAACCAACATTTCGTCGTCCACATACACTTCGTTTACAACGTTCACCAAAATATCCAAGACGATCAGTACCAAAACGAAATCGTCTTGATCATTTTGCCATAATCAAACATCCATTAACAACTGAATCGGCTATGAAAAAAATTGAAGATAATAATACATTAGTATTTATTGTCAGTATTCGTGCAAATAAACCAATGATTAAAGCAGCCGTCAAAAAAATGTATGATGTTGATGCTGAAAAAATCAATACACTTATTCGCCCAGATGGTGAAAAGAAAGCTTATGTTAGACTCAAGGCTGATCATGATGCATTAGATGTTGCTAATCGAATTGGTATCATATAAATTCTTTATATGTAATATCCATATGAAATCGATACAAGAAAAAATAAAAAAGAAGTTTTTTTTTTCCTCATTGTTTATTTTTATGCTCATTTGTTTTAAATAACAAAATAAACCGAAGATTATTGAGCATTTAAAATAAATATCTTGTTTAACAACAGAATCTAAAATTCTATTTTTATATTAATATAATTATCATTAAAGTCATAAGAAATTCATTTATATATCAAACGGAAAGATTTCTACTAATATCCTTTGTATTATTAGTTATATTTTACAAATCGATGTATAAGAGATACGTGTTAAATGGATATTCTAATGTAATCTCATTCTTTTGAAAGATCGTTAATTGAATATATGTATAATATAGGTTCAGATAGAAATATTATTATAAGTGATTCTTGTCTATGCCGAATAAATTTCTTCAAACAACAGTGATAAGATAAAACTTAATAATTACGATTATATTCAATTTTCAATAGTGAATAGAATTCAGATATTCAGTTACTTTTATGTAATTTTCTTTCAAATAAATCATTCTTTATTGATTGCTTATGTCTATTGACAATGTGTGTTATTTGGTAATAATATTGCAGCGATAGTTTTTCTTTGTTCATAAAATGATTTGCAAAGACAATACTCATACGTCAGTTTATCATATTACGATATTATTTCACACTAGTTAAATGTACACTTGTGTTATAAATATTAATACTGTTCTGGTTCATACATTGCTAATATGAAGTATTGTTTTATTATGTCTGAATCTGCAGCGATATTAACTTATATTTGAAAATAAAATGACAGTGAAATATCGATCTAAAGACTTGCATGATACTCAACTGATACATTATTGAAGTATATTATTTGAAATTGTTCCGATATCCTTTTCTATGATAGACAAATGTATGATGAGAATATTTTTATTCTTGATTACCTTCTATATAGAATTCAATTCATCTTTTCAATTAATAATACTTTTGATTTTAAATTTTCCTTCTCGGATCACTAAGTGTACACATTATCTTTAATTTTTGTAACATTCTGTTTGATAATAGATATAAGAGACTATTTTTTATGTCGAATAACTGTCTATATATTGGCTGTTTTTCTTTCCAAAAATCAAAAATGTAGTCGATAGTGATAACAATAACAGTAAATAAAAAACGACAAGAAAAACAATGCTACGTAGTAGAAATCAAACAAAGAAAAAAAAA
>CAJNOI010002221.1:0-10135 GCA_905250115.1 Adineta steineri
ACTGTCTACATATGTCCAGTTTATTGATAAACAACCATCAATTTCCATTACTATATGATCGAGAAAAACTTGTGGTGTTTGACTAATCCAATAAACGGGTACTTGATCAAAAAACATATTGTGTTCAATATCTACTCCACATGTGAAAACATACGGTAAAAGAATTTCTCTTGTCTGATGTATCTGCATTAAGTCACGAATAAATGACACACCATCATAAGATATATGTTCAAGATCGTTCCATAATTGTTTCTGCACAGTGTGAAGAAATTCGTAATAAGTAATTACCTTATCTGAATTAATTTCCAATGGTATAACTGTCGTAAAATCTCCTGCTATTTGATTAACTTGTGGATGAATTGGTAATCGATTAAAAACTGGTAGATTCAAAGCAAAATGTTTATTATCGCTCCATTTACTCAATACTAAGGCATAAATTGACGCTAAGAAACCAGCTGGTGTCAATCCATGATCGGTAATGCGTTTTCTTAATTTTTGCCACAGTGATTGATCTAGTATTGTTGCTGCATTGCAATGACGTTGCACATGTATCTCGTTTGGCAAACACTGTAATGGTAAATTTGGGCCTAGTGGAAATGATTTTAGACGATTTATCCAATATTGTCTATCATTACTATAAGTGGTCGTGTGCTTCCATTGTTGTTCTGCCACAATGTAATCCCGATAAGATAGTTTCAGTTCTGCCAAGATAACATCCCGGTTACAATACAATTGATTCAGTTCATATAAAACTAAGTTTGTGCTCCAAAAATCCAAGATAAGTATATCGAAACCAAAATGCAAACGAATGTTATAGCCGTCATCGCTAATAAAACGAGTCATTTGAAAATCGAATAACGGCCATTGATCAGCTGGTCGAATCTGATGTGATAGTTGTTCTCGTCGTTCTATCAGATGTTTTTGGGAAGACTGAACATCATCTAAATTAAGTATAGATATACTATAATAAGGAACTGTTTTGAGAATTTTCTGTTCGGTGTGAGAGGGAAAGATAAGACGCAATGCTTCATGCCGTTGGATTAAATAGTTCAATGCTCGTTCGAAGCATTCGATGTTGAATGTTGATGAGAAATCATATTCGCTATAGACAAAAGCAGAAGCATGACCAAGATCAATGATACCTTCACGACCCACTAAATATGCTAATTGAATTTCTGTAACAGGAAATGGTTCATATCTTGACAATTCATCTGCGACTAATATGATATTCTCTTGAGAGCTTAAACAAACACGTTCTCGAATAGATGTTTCTAGGAACACAAAGAAAAAGTAACAAGCGTACAAAATTGATTAAGCAATACGATATACCTTGCGTATCATGTATAACAGACAGCTTTTGGTATGTTTCTGGATCATCTATTGATTGATGAATGAGACGAGCATGATCAGCAATAGTGGTATATTCGAAGAGTCTCGAAATGTTGATCTTAGTCGCATCAATGTTGAGCGTCATCTTATAATTCTGATATAATTGAATAAGTAAGAGAGAATGACCACCGATACCAAAAAAATTTGTATCGATAGAAATTCTGGTGTAACAGAGAATCTGACACCACAATGAATGTATATAGATTTCAAGTTCATTCCTTGGTTCCACATGTTGATGATGGATCGTGCCAGGTGAATGGAATGAAGTTTTCTGTATTGGTAAATATTTTCGATCTACCTTTCCATTAGCATTCAAAGGTAATTTCTCAAGAATAATAAAGAAAGATGGAATCATATGGGATGGAAGATGAGATTGACAATGTTGTCGAAGTTGTTCTTCATGAATATCAGAACTTTGGACATAAGCAACTAAATAGTCATCATTCCATTTTATGACAACACAAGCAGATATTGATGTGATGTCAAGTAAACATCTTTCGATTTCACCAAGTTCAATTCGTTGTCCTCGTAATTTTACTTGATGATCTTTTCTTCCTTGATAATGCAGAAGACCATTATTTTCCATTCTAACAAGATCACCTGTTCGATAGAATACTTCACCATCTATTTCAACGAGAGCTTTTGCAGTTAAATCATTACGTCCAAGATAACCAGCAAATACACCCACTCCACCTATAAACAATTCGCCTTCTTCGCCGGTAATAGATGATTGTAAATACTCATTCATAATCATACATCGGTAGTTGAGTAGTGGACGTCCCATTGGAATGCTGATCATATTTAGATTTCTAACTATGATATAACCTGTGCAATCGACAGTTGTTTCTGCAGGTCCATAGATGTTCCATACAGAACATGTTTGTGGCAGATATGTATATAACTTGTCCATAAGCTGAACTGTACTCGCTTCTCCTAGAAAGCTTCAAGAATAAGCATTTAACAAATAAAATGCGACACGTACCACCAATATCAACATTACGCAAATTACCGAAACTTGGAATGCTGTGACTTTGTAAAAATTCCAACAATATATTCACATATGCTGGTACGCACTGCAGATATGACACTTGTTTTTCATTTAACATCTTCGTTATGTAGTCTAAATCCATATTTCCTTGAGGATGAAGCATTATAATCGTCGAGCCAGCGATTAAAGTTCCAATGATTTCTTGAACATGCACATCATATGAGCAGCTTGCCATCTGTATCATAGTATCTTTATTTGTGAATAAATTCAATCGAACAAGAGAATCAATGCAAGACAATAAATTTCGATGACGAATTTGGACCTAAAAAGCAAAACTCAAATAAAACTATTCTTTAGACAAGAATTCACCCTACTCCTTTCGATGTTCCTGTTGAACCACTAGTAAAAACAATATATGCAATATCGTCTGTCGTTACTACAATATCCAAAAGGCGATCCATAATTATAGAACTGTTAATGTGATCGACATTCCATATTAAATCTAGGTTACATGAAACAATTTCACTAGAAAACTTTAACGTTGTAGAATGGTGAGCGAGTACAAGGCGACATTGAGTTTGCTCTACTAATCCATGCAAACGATGTTGAGGATCTCGAGGTGATAATGGACAATAAACACCACCAGCTATTTCAATTCCCATTATACCAATCACCTAATCAAAAATCAATCTCAACGTCTCATCAATAGTTATTTCTCCTAATCAACTTACCATTGATAAACTTCTCTCAACACATTGACATACCACTTCACCTGGAAGCACATGATATTCATTAACAATAGTTAAAGATAACACTTGAACATAATGTAAAAGTTCAGAATATGTTAATGATTGGTCGTCAAGTTCAACAGCTAGTTTTTGTGGATGTTTCATTACTTGATAGACAAACTCTTGATGAATACAAGTGCTAGAAGTAAATGACACTTGTGTATTATTCATTGATTGCTTGAGTAATATTTCATCTGGCATTACTAATGATAGTTCATAGATGGATTGATTTGTTTGATCATGAGTAGATGTAAACAATTGTTTGCAAATCGAATGAAATCGTTGTCCAACCTTTTCAATTGTATTTCGATTGAACAGATCAAGTGATGCATTGATTGTGCATGATAGTTGATTAGTGTTAGAATTATGTTGCATAGTGAGAGAAAAATCAAAGTTGCTCATGATTTCCTCGTCATTACTTCTGATTGAGGTCATTGACATGGCATGAAGTCGACTATCATCGAACAGTATTTTATTCTCAACATTTTCATTTGACAGAAACTCGAATAATATGTCGAGAAATGCAGGCTTTGAAGCGTTGGAATGTTGGGCAAGAATACGTTTAAGAGGAAAGTAAGAATATTTCATAGTGCTTGCTATTATCTCACAAACATGTTCGATGAGCCGTCGGAAAGACCAATGAGGATCTAATTGACATCGTAATGGAACGATATTTCCGAACAAACCAATCGCTGTTTTGAATTCATCTTTATGTCGACTATCGATATTAACTGCAACACACAAATCTGTCTCTCCATTTGTTAACTTGAACATAAAAGCATAATAAATGGCAAATACAAGATGTTCAAGTTCTATATTCATTGATGATGCATAATGAAGAAAGTAATGTGAGAGATCTTCACCAAAGTCGACGAAAACAGATATTCCACGACCTGTTCGATCTTCATCCACAAGACGATATCGATCAAATGGTAATGGAAGAGATCGATCAAGTTTATAACCATGGAGAACACCAAGCCAAAACATACTAGCATCGGTCATTGACATTTGTTGCTCAACTATAGTAGCTATATAAAAAAAACAAGAAATAGTATGCGACAGAAGAAAAACATCTAGCAGATTCATCTTTACAATCAACATATATCCTCACAGAATAGTTCCTAATTAATCACATACATTTATTTGTTGTAAGTGATTGCTCTATTCGATGAGATTTCGATGTGTAGTGATCAAAACACATGGTCCAATCATTTTGTTAGCTTTCAAGCATTATCCGTTATAGAAAATATGCTAAAATCTCAGTTGAGTGCGTTTTATGTGGCACATGTACCTAGCCTTAAATTTTTTACCATGAACAGTGCTCGTTGCAATCAATTTACTATAAAAATTTCAGACATGTTACATGTGACACATAAAACGCACCTAACTGAGATTTTAGCATATTTTCGATATCAATAATGCTTGAAAGCTAACAAAATGATTGGACCATGTTTCTTGATCACTACACATCGAAATCTCATCGGATAGAACTTATAATTTCAGGAATTAAATAACTCACGGTCCTCTTCCATACATCAAAAAATCACACAATTATAAGTCATCTCACCATTATTGATGTCCTCAAGTAGCTAATCTTTTGAGAAACTCATTCTTAAAAATCGATTATTTCAGTCGAGGCTCTTTATGGGAATGTAATATTTTAGATTCGAAAGTTTGGTTATGAAACTGAGGACTTGGCCAGGCTATAGTTAAGACAGCTGTTAACTAATGCGAAAGGTTCCATTATGAGTTAGATGACTTACTCATTAACTGGAATAGCTCGTTCGAAATTACTTACTTTTAGCAATTGTTTCGTTGTTATATAGTAATTCTTGGATCTTCTTTTTAACATAGGAGAAGCAATATCGTTCGTTTTCTTGTCGCCATATTGGGTCCTTATAAAAATCCATGCGAAGAATTTGTTGGCATTTCTCTTTTGATCCACATTGGCATTTTAATCCAACCTGAAAAGGATTTTTGGTCATAATACATCCATAATTGTGTGCTATTTCTTCGCCAATATCAATGTCTCGTAGTGCGTAGCATTTTGTGACTTCAATAAAGCCAATATTTGGGTCACAAGAATGGTTAATGAATAAAGTATGAGGAAAACGCTTTTCACAATCATCAACATTATCAGAATCCATGACTGCATATTTAAATGGAAGATTGAATAAATCATCGTCAACATTGTAAGCTTGATAGTAGATAAGTTTGCTTAGTTTCGGGTTATTTTCAATCAACTTGAATAATTCTGCTTTGGTATATTTTCCTCGTTTATCGTTATCAGGATAAAATGGCCATTCCTCGACCAAAGGATCATATTCGTAAATTAATTCTTCACCTTTGTAAATTTTTTCAACTGCGAATAAACCCTTCTCATCGACACCATATTTTGACTCCTTCATAACTTTCAACTGAACTTTTTTGTAGAAAGGCATTTTTCAAACAATATCTGAAATAAAAACATAGACTGATCAAGACTTACTCTTCTCTCATATTTTAGTAATAGCAAGAAGGTGTTTTAGCATTCAGAATATGTGATGTATTTGCTCCTTTTCTTGATGATGTGTGTAAATCTTCTACCCACATACCCACCCTTACTCTTACAAGACCTTCAAAATTGATCATCGATTCGTTGACTATCGTGTCACCACTTGGTAGAATCAATAAGTCACTAGTATATGTTCGCTCTTGACTTAAGCCACACACGACATTTTGGTATCTTCCATGCATTTCAAAGTTTGAACGGGATGTGTTCACTGTGCTCGGTATTGTAAGTTGGGCTGGTAGACAGTAGTGTTGTTGAGTTTTGTTGAACTGCAGATACGCAAGCAAGTAAATAGTTTCTTTCTACTAGATTCTTCTATAAGAAAAAGAGAATGTACATATTCATCAATAAACTTACATTGTTTTTAACTGATCATTATTAGAATTTTATTCACTAACGTTTTGCATTTATTCTTGTTATAAATTAGTTTGTCTATCTTGTTCCTGTAGTAATGTTACATGTTCACGTGTTTGTTCAAGAAAATCATATAATAATGGATGAACAGTTATTTGTATTGTAGTTTATTGTATCATAGCACGAGAATAAAAACTAGCTCGTTTATTTAATGCACTATTCATAGTATTATTATGTTTAGAATTATAATGTATATAGCATCAACATCCGGTAAGAAAAATCTGTGATACTTGATATTTAACTTTATTTATAAATACACTTGAACCAATATTTACTTGAGATTGCTGTTGTTTAGTTGGATTTACTGTTGTAAATGATGAATTTGATATTAAATCACGACTTGTATATATATATTACATGAACCACTAGCAATTTGAATTTGAACATTTAATTCTAAATCTATAGCTGGTGCACATGTAATATCATTTCGTGTATTAGTTGCTATTAATTGAGGATCATCGAACATTGATGGATCTTGTGATGGAAACCTAAAATAATAAATTTATTATAAAACTAAATCTTATACATATAAAATTGAACTCGAATGCTATGTATATTCTACTAATTGATATGACAAAGAAAATTTAAATCTAAATTGAAAATCTTAAATATTTACCGAATACTAACGTTTTCTGTCTCATCTTCATGTATTGATGACGGTTGTGCTCCTATTTTCGAACGATACACAAACAAAAAACAATTAGAAAACTATTCATGTAGTTATTATTGATCATTTCATGTGTCCCTTTTGGAATTACTTCATGCTTTCTATTAATGTCTGATAAGTAGAATCATATAAATTTATTTTATTGTGCTGTCTGAAACAACAAAGCAGCATATCGTATAAAAGCATTTTTTTAAAGAAATTTTGAGTGTGTTTAAAGCACGAAATTAAATCTTACATTCGTTGACGGTGTGAACCTGACGACGAGCCAAGTGCGGCTGCGTACACCAGTGAATAACGCCGCGTACTATTAGCATGTATATACGAAGCAATATATGAATTTTTCTTTTTGTACTGTGTGAGAAAAAAAAGTAAGCTAATTAAAAGAAAACTCACTGAGTATGATGTAAAGGTTTACTAGGATCATGTGATTGTGTTCGTTTATGACTTGGTGAATCAATACGATTTCGATCACGATTATGACCAGACTAAATAAAAAGATAGTTGTATTAGATGTATCTTTGTTTTTTTTTAACTATTAATAAACATGTGAATAATTCACATCAAACAATACAATATAATTATGAATATCAGAAAACTAAAACGTATTCGATTTATATAAAGACATGCACATAGATACATAGAACACAACATCGAACATAAATTAAAATTCTCACCATTAATATATTTGATCGTCGTAATAGTTCATTTTGTTGTTGAATAGTAATAATATGTTTTTGTTGCTGTAGTGACTATAAAACTTATTTTTTTATACGATGCTAGATTTTCACACATACTTCCACAAGAAACTAATTACTGTAAATAGTAATAAATGGCTTACTATCTCCTCATCAATAAGACTTTTGCCAATGGCAAAAATGCTAGTTAGCAGAAATTCGGGAATCCCTAACACAAATTTCATACAATGAGTTTTAGTTAAGAATGAAAATAAACTAGAAGAAATGGGTAATTACTGTCAGCATTGGTATATATAATGGTTTTCTAGTTCTTAATATTAAATTGTATTACTTTATAAAATTATTTATACCTTATTCGATTGTTTTTTCATGATTTGTGATATTTCTTATTTAACTGTATGTAATAATTTCTTTTCTAACCATTCATATTTTGCTAATTCTGCTTTTAATATTTCATATGATGTTTGAGATTGCCTATGAAATAAAAATACAAAAAAAAGAATACTATATTTCAAATATATTTTACTTTAATGTTTTAATCTTTTGTCCTAATGTTAAATGTTCATATTCTAATCGTTTTATTCTTCATCATCATCATCACTTTCATCAATATTTTCTAAAATATTTTTTGTATTACCAGCTTGTGTGTTTAATAAGTTTGAATTTGGTGAAGAATTATTTTCATTATTTAAATGATCAATTGGTTCAATTAAATGTGTTGATATTATTGTACGAATTAATTCTGAAAAATGTGTACCAATAATTGAATCAAAATTTATATTAATAACTTTCATATTCCATTGAACATTTAAAAACCATTTTGTGCTAAGAGAATTAAGTATATGTTTAGCACGTGAATGCATTAAATATTATCCACTTAGTACACAACATGCATTTAAAATAATATTTGGTGATGATAATGAACGCACAGGTTTTCAATTTTTATTTGTTTGTTGAAAATTTTCAGCAAAACGAAAACCTTCAAATGAACCTGAACATTACTAGTTGTTGGGAATATACTATTAATAGGTGATGTTGTTGTTGATCTTGAAGCTGGTTGAACAATAATCTTATATGGTTGTTGTTTGATTGCTTGAGTCCACTCACGACATGATACACGTATATCTTGTTTAAGTATTTGTAATTCTTGTATAAGATTTGGTTGAAGATTTATATTAATTTGAGTATTATAATCAAATTGCTTACAAAAACAAGTTGACAAGCAGGATGTGAAAGAAGATATTTTGTTTTTGGAGTTAATAATTCATAGAGTTTACTTTGTGATAAAGTTGATACAGATTTTGTTTTAATAAGAAAATAAGCTAGAATAGCATCAAAACGTTTTTTACGTTTATGAAGAAATTTTTCTACTGGTTTTTGTATACGATTAATAACACAAAACTAACCTAGAACAGTTGGTGATATTGTTGAAAGAAAATTCCAACCATAACGTGTATATGAAAAAAGTTTTTTAGGTGCTGTAGTTTGTTTTGCACTAGTTGTACTTGTACGTTGTCGTTTGGAAGAATTCGATGTTGAATGTGTGTGATGTGGAGGTTCAGGAAATGATATCCAAACATGATCAATTGAACCATCAAATACACTACTTGATGATGGACTAGATGATACTGGAGCGACTGAAGAATTAGTTGTAGTAGTAACCAGTAGAATGTTTATAGGTGAATTTATTGCCGATGGTGATGCTAATAATGGCTAAAGATATTAAAAAATAAAATGTATGACATTTTCCCGTTTTATGAGTATTATTACAAAGTTCTAATATATCAAAATATGCTGAACAATTCAGACCAGAAATACTATCTCGTCTGTCTAATAGGCAATGAGTGAGTGAGAAATCCAGTTATGTAATACTCTGATAATTATTTCTTTTAACTTACATCAGTTGATTGTTTTCTTTTTGATTTATGTTTTGATGAAGCTCTTGTTGTTTGTGTTTCATCAATTTGTGTCATTATTGTTAAAATATGTATACGTTGTTGTTCTCGTTGTTTAGCTGCATTATTAATTAATTTAAAACATAAACGTTGTAAACCAAATTCATTCATAACAAATCCGACATTTTTTTTATTATTACCAAGTGGTAAATGTGTTTGTATATGATTTGGTAAACGAAATTGTAATCGACAACGCTGTGATTGTATAGCATGAATATTAACAATTTCAAATCGACAGAATTGTCCTGTTATTGATTGAATTTTAAAAACACCAGCTGTTGATTGACCATGATTAGATAAAATTGTTTCTATTTATAGTTGTTTACATGAAAGTGCAAATAATGACATTGTAACAATATCAACAGATGTACGTAATTCAGTTAATTGAACATTATCTTCAGCTAAACCAATTTGTAATAAACAAACATTAATTTTAGGTAATTGTAAAGATATTTTTGCTGCTGATAAATCAGCTGACGTTACAGAAGGATTAGATTGTGTTTGTGCGGTTAAGTGAGCCCCAAACTTGGAGTTTAAGAGTTTCAAATTTTTCGACTAGTTGTAGCTTGTAACTATGTGCTTTTTTTCTTGAGCATCACCAGTCGACTCAGTAAAGTCCAGAGTATATATTAGAGCAATCGAAAACAGATGATTACAGTTTTTAGGTAGAGTTTTTGGCGAAAACTTA
>CAJNOI010002222.1:0-10132 GCA_905250115.1 Adineta steineri
AATCTGGTCGAAGTGTTTCTTCCATACGATTTAAAAGTGCAAATGCAAAATGTAAATCACCTGAACCAATAATACAAAAATCAAGAAAACCTCCAATTGAATTCAATGTCGAACGACGTATTGCCCAAGCATAACCTGGATGAGCATACCAATCATCATAACGTTTTGGATCAATTGGTTTCTTATGTCTAATTGAATAACCAAATGAATAATCATTACGTAAGACATCACTTTTTCCTCCAGGACCAAGAAAATATGCTATTTCAAAGAGTTGTACAATTGGATAACGTTGTAATTCAGCAATCGTTCGATATGGCCAATCAAGATTCTAAAAATAAATAATAAAAAGACTTTTGTATTGATGTTTATTCAAATAGAAGGTCAATATTGTCTCAATAAGAACGAAATAAAAAAGAAATTTCAGATGCATTTTTTTCTACATACTTTAAATTCAATATCAGCATCAATCCAAGCAATATATTCAATGTTTTGAGGCAAACTTTTAATAGCTACATTGATTAAATTTTCTTTCATCCATATGATAGATGGAGCTGAAACTCGTATATGACGTCTGTCAGTAGAACGGGTTACTTCAAATTGTTGCTTTGGTAAACCAAAACGTTCTGCAGATTCAAATATACATTCAATAGTATATAATTCTACACCAGATTGAGCCATATGATTTGCAAATTGTTGATAATGATTGTAACGAGATTTATATTTAACTGGATTGAAAATAACTGCGATAACAGCAAAATTTGATAAATCTGATTTTCGTACTGCAATAGAAGTATCAGATTTTGTTGCTGCTAGTCCTGGTGTTGGCATTGGCCGTGATTGTGCAGGTATTGAACTGCGATGTTGACGATTTTTAGATGGTTTATGCCCCATTCTTTTTCAAATGAATAAAATGTGAAAGCATGCACGTTGGAATGAATGTCATAAATTTTTTTTCCTTTTTTTTTCTTTTTTTTTCTTTTTTTTTTCTTTCCTTCTGCTTACAACTACCCAGGCACAATATCATTAATAAAATGGTGCTCACATAGGAACTGACTCATCAAAAAGAAAACATTTAGAAAAAAGAAAATAGCTACTATAAAAATATACATTATCTTGATGTTGTTAGTAAAAAAAGTCTATTATTGAATTCGTCAAAACTCGTATAGGTCAATTAAGAATTTTTTATATAAACATAATGCTATTAATGGTAACTATTATTTTTCTTTCTTCAAAAAAATATTTGATTGTTGAGTAATTCTATCCATATTTATATATATATTCATCTTCTTAAATCTAAAAAATATTAATGTTATTTGAATAACTAAAATATACTGTTGTATAATTCAGACAAACTAATTTTATTTTTATATTTAGTATTCATTTTGAGAATGAAAGTAATTAGAATTCGATGATTTTGTCATTTGACCTTAATCATGTAGTCAATACTCAATATAAACGTTCGAATAACTTCTTAGTTACTTCATCAATTGTATAAAGTCTTTTACCGAGTAACCTGATAATAAATGAAAGTAGGAAGAACAATAATGCCACATTTGCAGATTAATTCTAAACTCGGAATAAATGAAGAAATTGTTTTTGACAACATTTAATCAAAATCTCCAATAAAAGATGGATGATGAATATGATCTATAGTCATCTAATCTCTAAGTTTATTTAATAATAATATATAACTCTAATTGTAATCAAAAAAATACTATTCTTTTTCTAGACTACACTGCCCTCTTTATCTAACAAAGATAATATTGATTTGTCAAGTAAATATCCAATAGTATGGATGAAAAAAACTAAAAATCATTCGTTTGTTTTCCATTGAAAATAGAAACGACTGGAGAGAATGTTATATATTATAGAATTAATTTTCTTTAGATATTTTATTTTTTTACATATACAAATAAGTCAAATCTTGGTGAAAAATGACATCATCAATTGAAGTAACACCAGAGAATTTTGTTTGTGCTGTTCAAACACTTTATCATGATCAAGATGCAACAAGAAAAAAAATTGCTTCAGAATGGTTACTTAGTGTACAATCATCGGTAATTATCATTTGATTTATTAATTAGAATTAAATTTATTATCATCGTTTTAAGCTTTATGCATGGACACTTGCTGATCAATTAATACGAATGAATCAAAATTCGGAAGTCACTTGTCTTTCCGCTCAAATTCTTCGACATAAAGTATTACATAATTCAATTAATTTTGTTTTATTTTAATAAAAAAAAATCAAATTCTTTCTATTTAGATTCAACATAGTTTTGATGAACTTCCAGTAGAACATTGTAAAGTATGTCAAGGTTTTTTATTTATAAAGAATATATAGAAAAATACCTAGACGGAGCACATATTAGCTGAATATGGAATCATTTTTTGGTTACTAAATAAAATTTTATATTAAAAATGTCTAAGATAAACAAACTCGAGCTATATCACATAATATTTTGATTGATGATCGAAACACTACTGAAGGTCAGACAGTATCATATTTTATTTTTATAGTGAGATACTATCGTCTACCTCAAGACTAATCAGATTTCAATGTTTTGTAGTGAAAATATGAAATAACAGAGTTGTATCTCCTTTACGTTTCAAGCTCAGTTAATTATTGTATATTTAAGGCATTGTGTGATTCTTTATTGGATCATTTATCACGAGCAGAGCTCACTCGTCATTCGACAGTGCGTGTTCAAGTAAGAATTTATTATTAAAAATTATTTCATAATCTATTAATATTATTTTATAGTTAGCAGTAGCAACAGCTGATTTAGCTCTTCAATATGTTGGTTGGGAAAAACCAGTTGAAGATGTTGTTGAAAAGTAATATTAATTTTGATTTATTTAAATAGAAAAAAAAACTTCAATTGAATTTTGTATTATAGATTAAAAACATCAAGTGAACATATGTTAACATTACTTGAATTTCTAACTGCTTTACCAGAAGAAGTATTATTTCTTTTTTAGAAGAATTTATTTAAATATAATTTTTCAATGAAAAAATATAGGTCAATACATCAACAATAAGAATTGGAGAAAATCGTCGTCGATTTTGTCGAGAAAAATATTCAAATGGTGGAAAACAAATTCATGAAATTTTAGTTCGTAGAAAAACTTTTCTTGTTTTATTTTATTTTATTTTTTTAAGATATTTCTTCTTAAAGTTAATCCATCACATAATGAAGCATTATTTATTGGTATACTTAAATGTTTTGCATCATGGATTAGTATTAAAGCATTTGATGAAACTCTTCTACTTTCATCACCATTTCTTCATAGTATTTTAGATATTCTAGTAAAATCTTTGTTTATTTATAAAATTTGTTTTTCAATTTAAAATTTTCTTTTAATAGAAATCACCACAATGTTCAAATGAACTTCATAAAAGTGCATGCGATTGTTTATGTAATATACTTGAATTATGTGAGGTAGGCTATTCGATTTATAGTCTGACGCAAAAAGTCTTTGTCCTCAGTATTTCAAGTATTTTTCAGAATACAAAGAATGAATAGGAAAATCAAATGAGGCATGAAACAAAGTACAAAAGTATCACAACTAATAATTGATTCTCTGTCTCCTTTCGTATCAACTAAATCTAAACATCGTACTTTCATCAAATTAATTAGAGTGGGTCAAGTCGATTTTGTTCTATTCCTCACACAGAAATATTTCTAGCTCACCGAGATATGATGGATTGATGATCGATCGAAGGTTTTCTGCAGGTACTATTTCATCAGATTTTGTAATTTTCATAGTCCCCTATTCTATAAAGAGTCCTATGTAGGAAAAGTCAGAAATATTTACTTGAATGTTTGTGAATAAATAAATAAAAAACTTTAAGATTTAATTTGAATATTTATTTTAGGAATATCAAAAATATTGGTCATTGGCAGTTCATTTAAAACAACAAATTACTCAACATTTGTCGCAACCTTATTTTCAAGCTGTAAAAGATGAAAACCTTGATAAGTGAGTTTTATTAATGATATAATACGAAATTTATTAAATTCTATTATTTTTAATAAAGAGCTCAAAATTATACAAGAATATATACGAACTTAATTGAATCGATTCTTGAATGTCTTGTTGATGGTCGACAATCAGATTTAAGTGATCTTTCCTGTTTAAATCTCTTACTATATCCACTAGAACATAGTGATTATGAAGTAAATATAAATTTTTCTTTTAAAATTAAATATTTAATTATTCTTAATAGATTGTTCAATCAACATTTTATACATGGTATAGTCTATCAGATTTAATTCAAACACATAATGATGAAATGGCTGATAAAATCAAACCATATATGGAAAAATTAGTGGATATGTTATGTGTACAATGTAAACTTGATTCTGATCATGTAAAATAAAGAAGAAGAACAAAATAAATAAGAAATTAAAAATAATTATTTTTCTTTTTAGTTAGGTATTCCGCCCGAAACTGATGAAAAAAATTCAAAAAATAATCGAACATCCAATAGTGATTTAGCTGATTTTCGTTATCGTGTTGAATGTTTAATTAAAGATACAATTTCTATAACAGGTGCATCAAATTGTTTTCAACGTGTAAGTAGTTGTTTTCTTTTTGTCGAACAAATAAATTGAAATTTTTATATTAGATGTTTGAGAAATTACAATTATCAACATCTTTATCATGGGAAGAAAGTGAAGCTCCATTGTATATAATGAGTTGTGTTGCTTCGTATTTATCACCTGATGAAGATAAAATTGTTCCCAATGTTATTCAAGCAATAATATCAACACCAACACAACCAGGTCTTGTTCATTCAGCATTAAAATATACAGGTGTTCGATTAATTTCACAACTTGATCAATGGATTGCAGAAAATAATCAACATATTTTAAGTAAACTTATTATTTTTTTTTTCAGAATAAAATAATAATAATAATTTTTATTTAGAATCAGTTCTTCAATATCTTCTTTCATTACTTGTTGATAAAGAATTACGTTTTGTATCAGCCGATGCTATTTTAAATATTTGTCAACAATGTAGAAAACAACTTGTTAATGATCTTGATCAAATTATACAAGCAACACTTTGGTTAGATCAAATTGAAGCTGGTAGTGAAGCATCACAATGTCTTCTCAAAGGTTATTCATTAATTTATAGTAGAAAGACGAATAAATACGAAATTATTTGTTATCTTTTTAGCTTCATCAAAATTAATATCTCGTATTGTATCTACAGATGATATCCATCGTTATTTAAAATTACTATTTGATCAACAAATTCAATCATTAACTCAGGTCTCCGATAGATTTCATAAAATAAATCATTCTTCATTTATTTTATTTAATATTAGATTGTTTCTACTCAATCTGATTCAAACTATACATCAATAATAAAACGACTTGATTGTCTCACAGCAATATTCAGAAGTCTTGATTTCAAAATAACGCATGAAGAAACACATCCATGTACAACGATTGTTCAACAAGTAGAGATATATATATTTTATTAAATATTCGTAAAAATTCTATTCAATTTTAGTTACTACCTTTACTTGATTTAATTATTGTTCGATATCGTTCATCGACAAAACTAAGTGAATGTTGGTCACGTACAATTCGTTTTATAATACGATCAATGCGTTCTCATGCAAAATTATTCTTTCAACAAATCGTTACTCTTGTACGTTTGAAAAAGAATTATTTTTTAAAATTTCTTTTTTCTGATAAATTAGGTAATATCAAGTTATGATGAAGTTTCACATTCATGTTTTCTTTATTTAATTTCAATTATTATTGATGAATATGGAAATGATCAAGATTTAAAAGCAGCAATTATTGTTATGAGTGAACATTTAACAAATAAAACATTTTCAATTCTTACTCATCAAGATGGTTTTAAACAAAATCCAGATCTTGTTGATGATTTTTATCGTTTATCATCAAGGTAAGAAATCATATTTTATCAACATTTGTATTTTTTATTTTTTTTTTGAAGATTACTTCAACGATGCCCACTTGAATTTCTTAAATCAAATATAATACGACCAATAATTGAACAAATAATTCCTAATTGTAACTTAGAACATCGAGATGCAAGTGCAAGTATGATAGCATTTTTACAAGCATTGGCTAAACTTACATCAAATCATAAAAAAGATTCAAAAGTAAATTAAAAACGAAATGAAATTGGAAAAATAAAAAACTTTTTGTTTTTTTCTTTGTATTATTTTTAGTATAAATCCGAATTATCTGAAATTCGTTCATTATCAATGTCATTATGTGAAACATATTTTGAAAGTGTTTTAACAGGATTAATTCGTGCTATAGTTATTGATCGTGTACCATCATCAATTCGTGTATCAGTATCAGAATTTGTTTGTGATCTTAAAACTTATATGCCAGACAAATTTTCACAGTGGTTACGAAAATCATTAACAGAAATACCACGAACAAGTAAAAATGGTTTAGTTGAAATAGTTACAATAAAACAGCATGAACAGTTTTATAATGCTCTATGCGAGTAAGTTTTAGTTTAATAAATTTTTTAATTATTCATAATTTTTCTATTAGAAATGATATTCAATCATCAACAATAGATTATGAATTCGAAACATTTGCTAAATTATATCGATGATATTGAGATAGATTATTTTTTTTCTTTGTTTTATAAGATGTATTTGTATGTTCTTGTGGTGTCTTTAACATATCTTTACATCGACGACCTTTTCTTTTTTTTTGTTCATTGTGCGCGTTCACACAATATATTTGTCAATCTTTATTTTTTTTCTCTCTGTTATAGAAAAAAAAAGAAACTAACAAATAAACTTATAAGAGAGATAACGATATGAATCATTTTGATATCATTACTAATTATGATAAAAACAAAATTCTTTTTTTCCAAATAGTAATAAAATAACAAATAGAAAATTTTGAAACTGAATGAATGATCAAAAATGAGTTATTTCATTAATAGTTTTAAGATGCTCTTTCAATTGACATGTACGTGTATTTGAGTAACAAAGATCTTAGTTGATATTAATTATCATTGTGCTACTGTGTTAGTTGATTCTATTAGTAGATATGACGTTTAAAAAAAGAAGAAAATTTATTAGTAATAAAAAAAATAGATTTAACATAAAAACTAAATAAACAAATAAAAATATTCATTCTATTTTCTTTTAATTGTTGATAATGTTTAATTTAAAACAAATTCAAAAATAGAACTGATCAAGGATAAGAATAGTTTTTATTTTATTATTACCTTATTGAACTGATACTTGATAATGTTTTTTTAATTTTTTTATGCTAGTTTTTGATGCTCCACCTACGTTTTCTTCTTTTATATATATTACATTTATTTGTTTGATATTGATCGCGCATTCCTTACAATACAACTACAAGGAAGCAAACATAATATTATGATATTATAAAATAACAAAAATTACTTCGTCTTTATTATTCATAATCGAAAATCGTTCACTTCTAATTACACGTCGACAATGACTACAATTTTGATTTTGTTTTAAAAGATACAAAATTCCAGCTAGAAAATATTTTATTATTTTATATTATATTATTTGAATTTAATTCAATTTATTACTATGATTGTTGTTGGTGTTAATTGGTACTTCCTTACAAATTTTTTCTTTACATTTAGAACAAAATAGAGGCGAGTCTTGAGCCCCGGTGTTTTTGTGGCACTCAAGACATAAATCTGCAGACATATTGGATGCCATTTATTTTAAATAAAAATATGTAGAAGCGTGTACAGAGTGTATGAATATATTTGTTAAATGTATCGAAAATTCTAGTCAGCTATACATAAACAATATACCTTACAAATCTGACTAACAGTGGATAGGGCAGAGAAAGAAAGCAACAGGTTATATCGAACAATGAAACGCAAGAAAGGAATATGTAGGGAAAAGTGAAAATAAAAATGAATCAAATCATTAAAACTTTCATGACTCTTTGAATTTCTATCAAATAAAATAAATATTTTTCTTTTTTAAGTACATTATTTCATTTAAGTGAACATTGTCTACATTTAAAATATATAAATATATCATTATGTCATCATAATGATGATCAAGAAATCAAATTAATACGATAAACTGTATAGAGAAATAAATGAAATATTAAACTAAAAGTGTTTTTCTTTAGATCGAGTTGTTCTTATTTGGAATGCTAGGATATATTATGGTGTATGAAAATAACACAGAATGGTACTCAAATATTAGCTGAATAATGTTTAAAATTAACTATATTTGAAGATGAAAAATGTACACATGCGACTAATTAAATTAAAATAACATTTTAAAAAGTCAATTAATGTAACTATTGAATTTGTGACAAATATTACATCAGATGAATCTAAAAAGCAGAGCTCATTAACAACAAGAATAGTTTTTATTTAATCAGTACGTAACGTGACCAATATTAAGAATTATTTTTTTAACTATTTAAATTTTCTTCTTTAATATAAATTTCGTCGATCTGCTTGGTGTTAATTGCACAATATTTGCAATAACACTACAAACAAAGAACATACGATTCAATAATATGAATCAATAAAAACTACTTCAATCCAGATCGAACAATCAGGCACGGAAACGGCTGGTTCCGTGGTATTTCCGAGATTTCAGGGAAGCAGTGTTCCCATTGAACAGATCGGATTACCGGGTCTGTTCCGCCCGCAACTGATTCCAGAGTCGAGTTCCTGCCCTAAATGCTGAGTTTTCTCAGGGTTTTCACCAGAAATTCGCGCGAATACTGCTTGAGGAATCCTCGAGCTGGGTATTTGCACAAAAACTATAAACAAAAAACATACTATTTAGTAATATAAAACAATATTTATTACTTGAGTTTTACTATCCATTATTGCATATCTATGTGCACGTATCATTGTTGCACATCCTTTACAAGCTGTACCATTATCGAGATATACTAGTGCATCCGCTGCAAAAATAGTCTATTAGTTAAATTAAATTATGATTTTAGTTTTTTTTTATTACAATTATTGTTTTTATTAAACTCTGACACATTATTATCGATATCTTTAATACATTGTGAGCAGAATAAAGGCGAGCTGTTATCTACATCCTTTTGTTGACAATTGAGGCATTTGTTCGATGTTCCAATGCTTAAATTTGAAGCCATTACGTGTGTAATAATAATAATTGATTAGTTAGTTTTCTTTAAAAAAATCAATAATTAAAAAACAAAAGATTTATTAAATTCTGTAAATAACAGATAGAAACAAAGAAAAGTGAACTTATCTTTTTCTCTTATTCATATAGTCTGTCATCGAGAGAAGAAAAGTATGGTTTATTATTTCTTTTGTTATTTATTCATTTGTCTATGTTATATATATATGAAAAAGACATAAGGCAATGAATTTATTTAATAATGATTTCTGTTTAAAATTGAATTATTTTATTTGTGGTTCGAAAGAAAATTGATCAAAAAAGAAAACTAATTTATCACTCAGGTTGATGATCCCGAACGCCGCTTCAGACGTCGTTTAAGGCGTGAAACGGCTAAAAAATGCCTAAATTCATCCCGGAAACAGGCATCAACGGATGCCGTTTTTCGTCGTGTAACACCGTAATCTGTCAACTCAGATTTGTATATGTGTATACAGCGCAAAAAAGAAAACCTAATCTTACCTGATGATAGTCAATGATGAGGATCTAGATAATGTAGATGAGTAAAGATGGAGATAACAATGAAGGTGCGGGTGTGGGGTAAGTGTCTGATATATTATAACGAACCCACACACCCACCTCTACACCCTGACCCGCACCCACACTCACAGATCAACAATAAAATTATTTTTAATTTATTATTAACTTATTGGACCGATACTTCATAATGTTTTTTTAATTTTATCAACACTTTTCTTGGTAACTGTACTTAAATTTTCTTCTTTAATATGAGTTTTGTTGATCCTTTTGGTATTAAGTGCACAATATTTGCAATAACACTACAAACAAAGAATGTATTATTCAGTAATATGAAACAATTAAAATTACTGTGTTGTTGTTGTCTGCAATTGCATATCTTTTTTCCCTTATTATTATTTTGCATTGTGCGCAAGGTTTACTTATGTTTAGATATTGTAAAATACCTGCTACAAAAAAAA
>CAJNOI010002224.1:0-10107 GCA_905250115.1 Adineta steineri
TAATATGAATAAGTGCTAGTTATATATTTCATTTGATTTGCAAAGGAACCATTACTATAACCCAAAAGTACACTCACATATAAACTGCCATAATTGGCAACAACTAAATCCAACAGACCATCATTGTTGAGATCACCTGCAGCCAAAGATTGTGGATAATAGCCAGTTGTATATTTTTTTTGTTTTGCAAATGATCCATTGCCATATCCGAGAAAAATGCTGACACTTCCGTCGTCATAATTGGCAACAGCTAGATCTAAATAACTATCATTATTGAAGTTATTCACGGCTACACCATATGGTGAAGCACCAGTTGAATATGTTTTTTGTTTTGCGAAAGACCCATTCCCATTTCCAAGAAGCACACTTATTGAATTATTATAATAATTAGCAGCAACTAAATCCAGTTTACCATCATTATTAAAATCACCAAGAGCTACTGTCATTGGTGAATATCCAGTTGAATAATATTTGGATAACGAAAATCCTTCGAAGTAACCCTCGAGAATATCCATGCTATTAGTCTCATTGTTAACAACGATAACATCTAATCGTTTGTCTTTGTTGAAATCACATATAGCAAAAGAGATCGATGACGTCGATCCAGTTGAATTCATTCTTGCATCAGAAAAACTACCGTTTCCATATCCGAGAAGTAGACCTGTATTATTAGCACCAATAGTAATAATGAATATGTCTAAATGATTATCTTGATTGAAGTCACCAACACCAATTGAGTATGGTGAGCCAGAATTTATGGAATATTGCATTTGATTTGTAAACGTTCCATTACCATTGCTTAAATATATACCGATTGTATTTGTTCCATGATTTGCAACAGCGATATCAACAAGCGTATCATCATTGAAATTACCAACAGCTATTGATATTGGGTGAGAACCATAACCGGTTGAAATAGTTATCTGTTTTTCAACAGTACCATTCTTAGCATTAAGAAATAAACCAATATTGTTTGTTCCATAATTTGCAATAGCAATATCTATATAATTATCATTATTAAAATCACCAACAGCTAATGCATATGAAAGGGAATCGTAACCTGTTGAATACATTGTTGGATTCGAAAACATTCCATTTTCATAACCATAAAAAATACTTATACTATTAGTTCCAAAATTGACAGTGACAATATCAAGTACTGTATCATTATTGAAATCAACTAAACTAATTGATATTGGACGTGATGTATTTGTTGACAAATCTAGTTGATTCACAAAAGATCCATTTCCATACCCAAGAAATATACGAATGGTATTTGTGCCAAAGTTTGCAACTGCAATGTCTAATCGAGAATCATTGTTAAGATTACCAACTGCAACCATATAAGGATTGGAACCTAAACCAGTTGAATATTCGATCTGTTTGACAAACGTACCATTTTCATAACCAAAATAGATACCGATATTGTTAACAATCGAATTGGCAACTACCATATCTATCCAAGTGTCATTGTTGAAATCACCAACAGCAACAGATCGTGGACCATAGTTATATTCAATTGGATTCGTGGCTGTTTGTGAAATACTGAATTTACATTTTTGTCCTAAAAAATACAATAGAAATTATCAAATATCTGGAACTAAATTCAATTAGTAGATATCGTCACACTGAGACTTATCATGAGATTATTTCTTGCTGTAGTGATTTAAATGCTATAAGAACTTACCATGTGATTTTGGGGAAGTAAAACAAACGATTAAGATGCCAGTTGTCATTACAATACATGTAAATATAAAAAATCCCATAGCACCAACGGTTGAACCTGATATTGTCCAGTGATAACATTTTCTGAAACAATGCATCAATATTATGTCTAAGATTACAATAATAAAAACGACTTACAGATCCCATGACGAAATTGATGTTGTAACCTGATCTATGGTATCATTGCCATCTACTGTTGGTTCTTGTGTATTCAAACCTAATTGTAAGTTTTCTTCACCATCAGTAGACGATTGTTGTATAGCAATCGAACCTTCAGTTGATCTTGTATCATTATTGATACAAACCAGTTCAATCTGAATGAAGACAACATGAATAATTAATCTCGAAAAATAAATAAAAATCATTGATTTTTCATGTATTACTTCATGTAAGACTATATAATGTTGCTAACGACTAGTACGACTCTTTTATTTATTATGATATCCTATATATCAATTTCGTCATCAATTACAATTACTACTGTTCAAAATATACTGTCTAATTTTTACTAGATGGTTCTCAAGTGATCTATTATCTACATTCTTTGTTGCTAATATCTTTTAAACAATTTATTTACTTCTTCTAACAGTAATTGTTTCTTACCTGATTTATGTCCGATTCCATCGTTCACTTGTATCTATATATACAAGTATTCGATCAATCAAACAAACAATTTGCTTTGATATCAACGCCTTGTCTTGTATAGATAGCTGTTGCAAACTATTTTGAGAAAAGAAAAGAAAAGAAAAGAAAATTAGTTAATATTTTTTATTAATGATGAATTTATCCAATGATTTGAATATAATAACTATCTTTTGTTTCTTCAACTCTAATGCATACTCGCTCATTACAATGTATTTGTTGCAATTACTATGAATCTGTTTGTGAGCTACTAGTTTGGGTTCTCACTAGTACATATAATATGTATAATTCAAAAGAACAATTTTTTTAAAGTAAGAATCTGTAATAATAAAATATTTCAGTAAAATACTGTAGAAATAACATAATAGTAATTACCCCTTCAGTAATGTTCACGACGATTGAAGTAAAGAAGTAATAAATGCTTAAGCGAATGACACGAATATAAACGAATATGACCAAACAATAAGAGAAAAATGCAAAAAACACACTTCTATATACCTCTGTAATTGCAATGATCATTCATGCATGGACTAGTTTTCTGCTTTATCTTAACGAAAATATACGCAGCGTAATACGAAGAGTGCGCATGTAACGGTTGATTTTTAATCGTACATATAAGAAGAACTAACAAATGTAATAGTCTAATTACCAATCATAGAAGCGTACATTTGCTTCGTTCTTCTATTACAACGATCAATGAAGCATTTGCTACTTTTCTTTCAATTCAAATAGAACAGAATTATACAAAAAACAGAAGAGTGTACGTAGAGAATGATTTTGTTTGTCGTCCACGTGATAAATATTATCTTTACTGTTATAGGTGAAGAAAAAGAATAAGAAATATGTATTAGGAAATTTTGTCGTATCAACAGAATATATTAAATCAGTTTTAATTTATTTGTTATATATGTAAAGATGATTTGGTCATATTTTGTAAGATTTGAAAAAAAGAACAACAATGTAGAACGTGTTCCAAACGTCTGCCGAAAAATTTAATTTAAGTATCTTTTATGCAACCCAAGTGATTTACATGAACTTTTCATCATTTCATAGGATATTCTCTGAAATTTTATTTTATACGTATGAAATAAAACAATACCCTCAAAATTCAATTCTAATTAGTCTTTTATTAATTTATTTTTTTTAGTAAAAACGATCTGTTTTAAAATTTTTATTTTTTCTTTGTTTAAGGAGAAATTATTAAATATAATTCAATCATTATTAGTCATCTATCTGATTAAGTTTTTGGAACTATGTTCAATAATGTTTTCTTTTCTAAGTTAATTAATAGTTTTAACTATTATTTTGATATTATTATGTATAAATCTACTTTTTCATCAAGTAATATCGATTAGTTAATTTATATAATTTTTCTAGTATGCGTACCGTATTCAAATATGTGCTTTAATCTTTCGAAAAGTAAATCAACAATAACTGATTATATATTCATAAAAAAATTACACTGTTTTTCAAGTTACTCATTTTTTTAACAGTTTTTAGTTAACTCAGGGGAATAAATTATTATAAATAATTATTTATTTAAGGTTGGAGAGCCCCTCTGAAAAATCAATTTATCGGAAAAAAACCATTTTAAGATTTATACATATTCTGATAGTCCTTGTAACGAAGTTTCCATTCTTAATTTTTGCTAGAAAATGAGACGAAAATCAAATAATGAAACTTATGTATTTTAATTTAATCACTATATTGTACAGCTCTTTTTGTCAAACAAAAATATAAAAAGTATTATTAGCATTGCGTTTTTTGAGTTATTATAAAGCACTATTTATTACTGAACAGTATATATTGAGAAAAAATCTCTCCAAAAACAATTATGCTAGATTGTAGTTCGTTACGAAGACTATTAGAATATGTTTAAATTTCGACGTCATTCATTTTTCGAAAAATTGACTTCTCTAAGAGGAAGCTTCGAAAGAGATGATTTCTTTATGCTGTAATGTTAAGAAAAAGAATATATGCTTTTTTTTGACAAATTAAAGAGATCACAAAAGAAATCTATTATTTAGACAACTAAACAGTTAATAATTATATATTGAATTTTTGTTTTTATATCATCTATGAATCTTTGTATGGCAAATGCCAACGATTCATCATCATCCATTTGATCTATATGTTGTTGTTGAAAACATTCTTTATCAACAATATATTGTTTAATAAATTAAAATGGTTGTTGTACAATCAAGTTCATTGGTCAATTGAATCAGCTGCATTAATTGTAAATGGAAAATTTCGAGATGAACATTTATACCTTGGACTTTTCGGGTGATATAATTCATGGTGTATTGGAATTTTTTACTTTTGGATTATGATGAATTATGGATTGCCTGCCGCTATTTGTTCGCATGCTTTCTACGATTTTATCATTTTCTTTATGTATTACACATATGGTATTCTTTGTCGACATGATACCATTACAACAACATCAACATCGTATCCTAACCTTAAAGAGATTGCTGAATTTCAAATATTTATTTATTTAATTCAGTACAACATGCACTGAAACTAAGCAACAGAATGGCATGGTCTTAAGTCATACATATATTTCTGAATCATTCACATACAACCCGGATTCCCGAGTTATTTGTATAGAATCAAGTTTTCTTGTTTTCTCTTGATCTTTCAAGTATATATACATGTATATTAACATTATAGAACAAGGTATCTTTTATATATATCATCGTCAAATATAATTGTCTCTATTAACTTTTGGAACATAGCAAGATAATGTACTCCTTTTACTGTTGTATAAATGTAACTTTTCTTTTCAAAATAATAAGATGAAGACAATATTCAGATTATATCAGCATTTTTTCATCTTCTGATTGATAATTCAAGTTATTTGAAATATTTTGTGATGAGAAGTAACAGTGTAAAGGATCTGTCCCTTAATTAAAGATAAAATACTGATAAAAACTAATAAATAAGAAAACAAAATCTACAATATAAAATGAAGTGTTTGCCTTTAATAAAACTCGAAATATCTATATCTTTATCTCAAGATGATATTATAATTGTTTCGATGAGTAATCCTTCGTCGTGTAGGCATAGTGCATGTTGCATAAAAAATATCGAAATCTAGAATTTCTACTCTGTAATACTCTATCGTTTATTATCAGCATAACTAGATCATACGTGTCGCTTTACTAATTATTGAACAGATGACAATTTATCTCGTTACTCGTTCTATGATATTCAGTAAAACAAACTTCCTCGTTCATACAATGATCAACAACCAAAGAGTAAAAAGATGAACAACTGATGAAATACATTAGTGAATACTCATAAATAGAGAAGTTTTTCTCCTTCATTTGTTTTTTTTAAACATATTTAAATATAATCATCTACAAATAAATCGTTACATTTTGACAATAGATTGATTCAAATATGAGCAACGACAATAATGTATATTCTTTAAATAATTCTAAATAAAACTTTTTCTTTTTGATTTTCAGTTTTAATCAACTAATAAAAACAATGATGAAGAATCGACTGTTTTACAAACAAGATCGTATGTATCTTCTATACTTTAATTATTCATTAGCACAATAATTCAATTATTTCAGATGTCTATCTATTGGAATTAAAAGATTAATTTTAATTATTGCTATCATATTAACTTTTACTACCATAAAAAAAGCGAAAACAACAAGTTCAACTACTATAACTACAACAACAATAAAATCGACAACATGTATCATTTTTTTCGAAAAGAAAAGCAATAATATTTTGTGTTATCTGCGTCGTTTTAAATGTCCATTTTTAATAGCTCTCTATTTTGTGTTAGAGAATATTTTTAGCCGAATTTGAATAAAAAAATAGATAAAGAAATTGTGAGGGAGCAAAGCAATAATCCTGAGTTCTTCGTGATAATCAATGTTATCTTTTATTAGAATCATGTTCAACCGTCTTTGTTCTGAAGAATTATGGATATTCTATCTTCATGCGTCTAGTTTCTACGGCAATTGCCGACATAAAGGGAGACAACAACGATGATATTATTATCTTAGATTCACAAAGAGCTCATCTGAAGATTTTTTTAAATGTTGCTAGTGGCCAGTTGGCTGAAGAAAAAAATTTTCAACTGGTTTGCACAGCGGCAGATATTTCGACAAGTGATATGAACAATGATCAAAAAGTCGATGTTATCACCACCAAGTATTGGACCCATGCCATTACTATTCTTTATAATACTGGCGATGAAACATTCTATCATCGAGTTATCTCTACAAAGTTATATGGAGCTAATGTTCGAGCAATAAGTGATATTAATAATGATAAAACACTAGATGTTATTATGACAAATTACTCTCCTGGCGAAATCGGTGTTTATTTCAACATAGGAAATGGAACATTTACGAACGAAACAATCTTTCCAAAAAGATTTCTTCCAATGAAGACAAAATCAATGGATATTCATGGTGATGGACAAATGAAAATTATTGCCATAGGTGAAAATGGCAGAGATAGTGTCATCGCCATGCTATTATTTTACTGCTAATTACTTTCACATCATATAACAATATTAACTATCGTCAACTGTTCTGTCGCTTATATTTTTTTGTTTATCTATTATTTTCTCTTTAATTACTTAGGGTGTATCTGTGTCTATGGGTATAGACATTTGAAACATTCTTTCTCACATTTAATTACACCCTCAATTTCGATTTATTTTTGATATAGTGAGCTTTTGCTTGTAAGCATACTTAAAATAAGAAGAGATTTATTTTTTTCACAACACAGATACGAACCGCAAAATACAACTAATTAAATCATGAACATTAAAATATACGACACAACAAAAAATATAGTTTATATTGTTATATAGTTATTTAACGCGTGGTTGTAATATATCTTATTTGAACTGAGCCTGCTAATGGACCATCCGGAGGTGTTACTTGATTACGTTGATATTTTTTCAAAATAATACTTTTTAATTGTGGAGTAAACAAAACTAGCACGACACTTAATCCTATCATCGATACACTAACCGAAAGCCATTCAATACGGAAAAAAAGAGGACTCTTTTCACCTGTGATTAGGTACATTACTAAGAGAATTACAGATGGCATCCCAAGAGTTAATAGTAGACCGACAGCTATAAAAATACGTCGTATCACAAGTAAATCTCGTTCTTGTCGTTTTTTAACTACACGTGTTTGATTAATAGGTTGTCGACGAAGAAATATTGTAATGCGTAAATAGATTACCAGTAATAATAAAAAAGGATTTCCATAAGCATTTAATATTACCCAAAGAATGCCAAGAATATTTGTGTATGGTACATAACAATAGTATTCTTGTGGTAAATAAACAATATGATGCCAGAAAAGGAGTGGACACAACAGTGCACAACTTAAAATAAACTCAATGGGAGGTATAATAATATATAACCAAAAATGTTGAAGCCACCTATGAGTTGAATACACAATTCGACAAAGACGAAATATAGCCTAAAGAGAAATATTTTTCAAATTGATAATATATTTTAATTCATGATTACCTGATTGACAAAACCCCAGTATAACGTAGTGCAAAAAACAGGAAACATAAATGCCGTGGAAATACACCATGATGATGCACTGGACTCCTTTTTATACAAATCTCCTAGTACTGATTGAATACTAAATGCAACTAATATTCCCGTAAAACAGAAGATAAGTGGATAAATGTTTGCACACTGAATAATAGTTACTCTATCTTCTGGTCTCATTCGATTATGAGAGAGATAATAGATGATATTAATAAATATAATAAATGAAATCAAACATGCAAATATACTAATAACAAGTGTAATCAAATTGAGTACAAATGCAATATTGTTCATTATGATTTAAATAGATACTGTCTAAAATGCGTTAATGTCTCTTATGATATAAAAAATTAATTCTTTAATAAATATATGATATCTAATGCGTTTGAAGTAATCCATATTTTATATGAAAGAAAAACTTGCGCTTGCACCCATTCTAAAAATAATTTAATATTCTATGTAAAAGTATACTCTATTATTAGCGGTTAAAGACACTTTTACGACGCATCTAAACCTACTCAGAAAAAAAATGATGTGCGTCACAACAAGTTCCTGAAAAACATTTGGTGCGTTGAGGCGTAATCATATTTCCGAGCGTGTTTATATGCGTTTTTTTCTTATGTATCAGACGTGATTTAATTCGTCTAAAATTCAACTACACATGCAACAAATTATCGATATTTCTCTAAAGTTTGTATGAATAATAGTGAGACAATATTTCAATATTAATTACATGTAGTACGCGGTAAAAAAGATATTATATGAAACGATTTCAAAATCATAGTATCACATCAAGCATCATTAATCCTTAAACTGTCATCATATATTCATCAAAAATGAATTCTTTTAGAACAGAAGATTTTATTAATAAACGATACTAACGTTTTAATTTGATTTAAATGTAATATCAGTATTAAAAAAGTCATTTACTGTCATATATGACATTTAATGATGAATGAATAGATTTATTCAATATAATCTACTTATTTATTATTACAAGACCTCTATTTATGAATCGATGAAAAATAAGATTACAGCAAAGGCTAAAGCTCTTGGTATCTTCTTTACCCTCGAAACATTCTTTAATTAAGAAAAAGACAATAAAAAAAGGCAAGGATGTAGATGTGGATGTGGATGTAGGTGTGAGTTTAGGTGGGTGAGTGTGGATATGAATGTCTATATTCTCTTGATCTATATCTACACCCACACCCTACAAATGAAAAAGACAAATATAGAATAACTAATTCATACATCTCTGAGATGAAAATGATTAATCGTGCATAAATTTTTTATAAAATAATCTACAGCTTTTTGCCGTTCTGTTCTTTCATCTCAAAAAGATAAAGATAGACTATGAAATTTGATGTCATATAGTCCTTGAACAAATATTAGGCTTCTCAAATAAAAAGTATGTGTAATATCGTTTTATGTCATTAATAATAATTATGAGAATTAACAAAGATGCCACTATTCTAATATTCTGAATTCTATTTATATTGACAGTATCATAACTATAACAAAAAGTGTATTGAAAAAAAGAAAAACACGCGATTAGATTTATATAATAGATTTGTTAATATTTGTACTGAACGTTTTAATTTGATTCAAATATACGATCGGTATTAAAAGAGTCATTGATTGTCATATATGACATTTAATGATGAATGAATAGATTTATTCAACATAATTTACTTATTTATTATTACACGGCTTTTATTTATAAAGTAATGGAAAATAAGATCACAACAAAGTCCGAAGCTCTTCGTATCTTTACTTTCAAGATGGTTTTTTTAATGAATAGTTGCACGTTGGACAATGGCATTTGCTATTGGATTTTGACTTTGAGTATCATTATTTGAATGATGTCGATGTTGGTGCCGTGTACAGAATACTTCAACTGTTTTTTGACGAAAGGTTTTTGATACAGTTAAGTTTATGTAGAAACTGGTAACTGGAGTTATAAAAGTTGAAAGATAAAATGCATATAAAAGAAATGTTTCAATAGCGGTTTGTTTAACTGTTTTAGTTTGATATTCTGTAATCTGCCTGTATATGTCAAAAATAGGCGTTGCCGAATTGAAGATAATAAAGATAAGTATTTCAGATAGAAGCATGATAGCCAGCTGACGATCTTTTGATCGATGAGTGTTTATTGTAGTTGGAACAGTATTTACCGGTTGGATGCGTAT
>CAJNOI010002225.1:0-10106 GCA_905250115.1 Adineta steineri
GATAAGTTTCTGGTTCAAATGAGGAATACTGGTATATGAACAAGAAACGTGAAATTTCTAATTGAATTATTTTTTACTCATAGGTATTCAAATGGGAGGATGTGGTACGGTAACTGTACGTTTTCGTCCTGCATTAATTTTTGCTGAAAAACATGCCAATATTGTTCTTGATAAATTATTTCAAGTAGCTAAACAGCATTAAAATATATCGCTAGCAAATATAATCACTGATAAAACCTCTCTATTGTGAGTGTGGTTGTGGTTGTGGGTGTGGGTGTCGGCGGATAAGAAGAAAATTATAATCACGCTTACATCCACACCCGCACTCACATCTACTCACACCCTCAAGATGTCAGAAACTAAGGCATATGTCAGCTTTTTATGATATCTGGGTCATTATCTAACATATGGTGATTTCTATAGTGGTAACCAATACTACCTATATTAGTGAGAAATGTTTAAATTCACAAATAAAAAATTTATCGAATAAAAAAGCATTGCCATGCTCCTATCATATCAATTTTTGTCATACTTTTTCAACAACATGTAAAATAATGTCATTATCTCCTTCAAAGTGAAAGGGACGAAGCTAACACTCACCAAGCGTACTCACCTCGGAGCAGACTTCCAGAATCTTAATTGCTTAGGAGTATTCAACATAGCCTAAGTAATCACCAGCTTCAATAAGTTAGAAGGAGTTTTATCCAAACATGTCAATTTTATACCTATAGTGTGCGTTAGAGAACATCTTAACAGTGTGTTAGAAGGCTGAAACTTTTTATAGAATATCTCAACAACTATCTCTAATATATGATGCAGAAAGATGGATGAAACGTTGTTTCTGTGAACAAATATAGTGAAGTTGTAGAACTTTTTGACCTCTCTATGTATTCTTTCCAAATATCTTTTGTATGTCTTTCATCACGGTAGGTATTTGTTTCTTCTTACTACCATCATTTTGATATGGCTATGACTAATGGTGAAAGAATGAAAAATATCTGTCATTTTTTTACTATTGTTCATGTATATTGTATTGATTGTCTATTTGTCTTGGGTGAAAAATTGAATGAAATGATAATAAATATTGGAAGAACAATATAATTCTATGAAAATTCTATTCAATTATTCAATGAAATCGAAAAACAGTCGTCATAATGTTTCATTCGAAAATAACCATGACTAACATTATTTAAAAAATGAGAAAAAACTGAAAATAACATATCTGGTTCATAATTTATTTGATAAATTTTACAAAAAAGAAGCTTATTAATAGATTCATATTACACAGTAAATCTACATTTGAATCAGCAAAACAAGCAACATGTAAGCATACAAAATGCAAAATAAACATAAATTACAATTTTACTTTTTGATCATACTTTCTACTTTCATATTCTGCACTCAAGAAATCATGAGCATCTTCTATATCTGATCTAAGCTTTTTCAAAAACAAATATTCATTATTAACAGCATTCTCATTTATATTGATGTATTAGATGCAGAAATTGCTTAAACTCGCCTGGCCTGTCTCTCGTGTCATGATTAGAAATGTTTCTAGCTTAAAATATGACTAGTTTTAAAAAATCTTCGTGACTGTGAATAAACATCATGGCTACGCAGTTCTCTGGTGGCCAGCTATACTGACGGGAGGAGTGTGTCGATCAGCTGAAGATTTTATTACACTTGCAAAGAAAAAAACTAGAAAAGTAATTTTGATTGAAATCACGAGAAATGATATTGATAGCTCCAAAACTACACTTGAAAATCTTTTCGAAACGGTAAAATCGGTTCTAGAAACATGAAAGATGCATTCATTTAAAGTTATTAATGAAAATAAATTAGCATTTCGTTATTAGTCGGTGTGTTTTTAGAAGAAAACTATAACATATGAATAGTAAACGTGTAGATTTTTTAGAGCTTTTCGTTGTGTTGATTATGTTTTTATTTAGATGTTCGATGAAATGTATGAAAGAGTTTCATTTAACCAAAACTTTGTTGCAAAGAAACAGCTGAAAACAAAATATTAGAAAAATTTACTGTTTGATACAGATGGATAAAAAATGCTTAGCTCGAAAGAGGTCGGGTCTACGTCCAGAGCTGGAGAAATACTAAAGTTTAAGATAGTATAGACTTAAATTATAGTGGCAAAGAGCCTTTCAGTGTGCCTAACACTTATCGCTAAAACATAGTTTATTCAAACAGAAAATGTTCGGTTTAGCAGAGACTAGTGAGATCTTCACATAGGATAATGCTATCTTTTAGTGTTTAGAATTTTAGAAATGTGGCTTTGAACGTTGAAAGGACGCCTTATGACAGAATCACATCAAATAGGAGAAAAATCCAAAGAGAACAATATGAGGAAATAACTTTGCAAAAAGAAAGAGAACGAAAGAAATAACTTCATCGGACAAAGTATATATATACACATATGCACCAAATGAAAGAGCACGAATACTTATAGGCGATACAACATAACTCTGTTGTAGCACATATCGTTTATACCAATCAATAAACTGATATTGATCTTATTTGATCTTTTCTTTTCCTATTACACAATTTCAAGAGCGAAGAACTTAGTCCATATGAAATATCAGGATCCGTGGAGCTAGCGACAGTTAGTGAAGAATGCTAGAGCAGACTCATAGCACACACAAAAAACAGAATTAAGGAATTATAGTAGTCATCTTTTCCATAACATTGCTCTGACGAGTATACTTATCGTTAACGGCGAAGGGGTTAAAGGAATTGTTATACGTTGCAATTTCGTAAAACCTGCCGAGAACATTTATGGAATGCATGAACCTCTTCGTAAAATTCTCAAACAATCCATTTAGGAAGGTATTTCCTGATTATATACCCAACCATTAGACTGAGCGAACCATATACAAGAGCATTGATGAATATGATTAACGGTCCTTACCATTCATGGCAAGGTTTATAATCGGGTATATCTAGTTCACAAACGACGTCTACGGTAGATGAAAGGGTATATGGAATCTTAGGAAGAGCCCATAAATGTTAAGATGGGTGTAAAAAACCTTATCTCACCCTCAAGAAATCAGCTTAAGAGTAGACATAGGGATGTAGGGCAACTTTTGCTTACCTCTTAAATCTGCTCAACAGTACATCAAAGGACGTGGAAAAGCGTAAATCAAACGAAAAAATGAGCGTAAAATAACTCAACAGTATTTCGTATCGAACCTAACGCACATCACATTTTGGAAGCGAAAAGAGAGAACAAAGTAGACTGGAGCAAGATGAGTAAGCATTATTGACTGTTATTTTGAAATAACCGTGGATATACCAGTATTGCAACACCAGCTTGAGTACGTCGCCATGGCTAAGTGGTTATATTGTTCGGCACGTATTCACAAGGTACTGTGTTCAAACCTCGGTATCATCACCTATGAAATGACCTTGGACAAGTTACTAACGGCTATTTGTCTCGGACCACCCATCCGATAGCATGCTGATTACGTGAAGACATACAATATAGCTCTTGTAGCTTGTATGTGGTTAGTCAGTATGTATGGGGAACTTAAGTAATTAAGCGAAAGGAACTCTGAGTCAGACCGGCCTTCTGTCCAGAGCTACAGCTAGAAATAGTTGTAGGAAGAATGTCGGGTTTATGCAAATGTCCTTGGACATCACCCTATAGTGAAAGGTAGCCGAAACGCGGGGTATTTATTCTTCTTCAGCTTGAGCATAAGTGATGATATGCCAAGTATGTATAAACGATACTTTTGTGCTTCTTTAATCGCTTCCATTTCCTTACCAATTAATGACATAACGTTCCATGTATCAATATGGATTGCCTGATGTTGTTGTTATCGATTTTGATGCTTTTTTGTACTGAACGTGTTCTTGGGGCATCGCACCTTCCCCACAAGTACGCTAGGATGGTTGGCGAGACGATTGCAAGCTTCTTGTTGGTGATTGGTTGTTGGTATCCGTAACTTTTTCGGATTAGACCTAGTCGATCTACGAGTTCCAATACTTGATTGACCATCAGACGTTTGCATTGTTCTGTCCCCAGGTATGGCACCAGGGACAGGCCCCGGTATCCCATTTCCGGAAAAGGTACGAGTTCCATAGGTTATGTTTATCATGGGAGGTTTGCAGAGGCCCGGTAGCGTTATCCAGGAAACACCACGAGGAGGAGGGGCTTGACTTGTTTCCCTATCCGTCAGTACTTCTCCGTTTAAAGCATATTCTTCTCATATATTTGAAACGATAGTCAATTGTACGAAAGAACAAAACCATGTTAATGAGACATTGATATGTTTCAATCGCAACCTGTTCGCACATTTGAAAATGTATATTTAATCGGAGGAGACGACGAAGAAATTTAAACAAAGCATATTTTTCTGGAATTAAAGTAAAATGAAAGTTATTCTCTCTTATGGTATAGATTTATTCCCACAGTTAAGAACTGAAACAAGATGAACGAAAAAAGATAAAGAAGTTCGAACAAAAGATTCAGATACATTGATCGAGAATTAATCTACGGAATGGCAATTGAAAAAGGGTGGAAAAAAGGATTTCAATATAAGCGATGTTTTTCATATTGATTCGAATTTATTCTGACAGTCAAAAAGCGAAGAAAGGTGCAATAAAACGATGAAGAAATTTAAATAGAAGAGCTATATCTATTAATTGCACTTATATCAAAAGTTGAAAACTGAAATTAGATGAACCAAAAAGACGAAAAATTTGAATTAAAAGATATTTCTCTATTGTTCACGACTTTACTATAAGATTAAAATCTTAAAATAATATGAAGAAATTCAACTAAAACTTGAGTCTCTATTGATCGATAATTAGCCTAAGAGGGAAAAATTGAAATGAGATGAAAGCAAAGATCAAGAAATTCTATTACGAGAGAGCTTGGTTTGATACCAGAGACGTGTTCTGTTAGTGAAAATCTGATATAACACGGAACGAAAAGACGAAAAAATAAAAATAAATGATATTTATCTATTGAATGAAGCTTATTCTTAGAGTTAAGAAATGATACAAGATGCAACCAAAAGGTGAAGAAACTTAAATGGACGAACTTTATCTATTCATAGAAAGTTATTGTTACATTTGGAAACTCATAAATAATCAGAAGAAAACACGAAGATATTTAAATACAAGTTATTTTTTTACTGACAGATGCTTATTTTCAAAATGGAGAATCGTAAAAGATGAAACGAAAACATGATGGAACCCAAATAAAAAACCGATTTTTATTGAGCGAGAATTATTCATAGCGTTGAGAATCCATAGAAAATCACATATAAAGAGAAAGAAATTCAAATAGAAGCTGTTTTTCTATTTTGAGCCGCTCATTCAGAGGCGTGACAATTGAAATAATACGACGAAAAAAGTGAGGAAATGCGAGTATAAAAGTTGTTTTTCTATTGATTCTAACTCACTCAGACAATTGCGAATCGAAAAAGATGCAACTAAGAAGAGGATAAAATTCCTATAAATATCTTTATCTCTTCATCACGACTTATTTTCAGAATTCAAAATTTGAAATAAAATGAAAGCGAAGACAAAGATGGGTGTGGATGTGAGTGTGAATGTGGGTGTGGGGTGGGGTAGGGTGAGGATGTGGTTAGGTATGGTTGTCTGATAGTACAGTATCCACAGCCATACTGACACCCACTCGTCAAGAAAAAGGATATGTCGCGTTTAATGCAACGGTTTTTGTAAATCCAGATTGATTTTCGAGTTTTACTTACAATCACTGTTTATTTCTCACATTTTAGAAAATAAATCTTCTCGAAAAACAAATTTAATTTCTATAAATTGGAAAATCAAGCAATTTTGAATTTACAGAAAGTCAATGAATAAAGCATAAACTTATAAAATGCTTGAGCTTATCTAAGTTCGATTTTCTAAAAAGTAGAATCTAAAACAAATTTATAGTGTAGACAATTATTCAAGGTAATACATCATATTGTGTCGACATATTTGTTAAGATAAAGATGCAAACTATTTTCTTACTTAACAGATTATAAATGTCAAAAAAATAATAAAAAACTTGTTAGAACATTCCTCTTGAGATCTAAAATCTGTAATTCATGTATTAAAATATAAGCAAAATATACACTTTAGTAGAGATATTTATTGTAAATAATAAAACAAATAAATACTGTGTTGAATCTATGATAAATATAATTAGTTTCTCTTGATTAACTGACTAGTATAAAAGTGATCTACTCTATTTATCTGAACATATCAACAAGATATATATTTGTCTTCTACCATCTTGCTTATGCTTTTCATATCACTGGTCTTTACTATTATATATAACTTTATAGTCTTATATTTTTATTTTTAGTAACTTGTTAGTCTCACTTTAATTAATTGACTGATTAGACTATCGATTTTGTTTGAATATGTTGTGTCTTACCTTTGTGTGTATCTTCGAGAGATTTCATTAGTTGATATCTTGATATAGCACTTGATTATCTGATATTACATTATTGTCAGTCATCAAAGAATACTTGAAATATGTAAAAATCATAGTTTTTAGTTTATAGAACATGGAAAACGTTTTATAATGAATAAGATGTACAGTTAAAAACTACTTCTTGATAAAAGAGTTCAAATCAAAGTTTTAAAAAATAATACTTTTTTTTAAACGACGAAATCATTTGAAAAAATCTTTTTTTATGCTGTTAATCGTATCTCACTGGCTTTTGAGGCAGTTATACTACTGTTTAGATTGTAGATGGAGGAAGCAAATTTTGAGAATAACCTTGCTCTACACAAAAATAAAACAATGCTTGTAGGTACTAATAATTGAAGCGAAGAGTGGTTAGAAGAAGCCAGATATACAGTTCAATAGGAGATTTTAAACTATACAAACTCGATTATTTAATGTACTTCTACCTTTTCCTACTATATCTTCATATAAAATAGACATTTTTTACACTAAGATATCTTTAAACTACTAAAGACAAAAGCTGCCATCTATTGTAGACGTGAGGAACTCAAAAACTGCTAATGCATAATAACATTTAATCGAATTTATCAACGAGAACAAAATTCTAACGCAAATCCAACTAAAATTCCAGTTGTATCAAAAAGTAACTACTCATCATTGCACCTGTAACTGTATGCTTTGGTTCTACTCCTGCATACTAAAATATTTCTAGTTAAATCGAAATGTAAATTATGAAGATTTCATTTATATTTATCTCTTGCTTTCTTTTTCTTCATGAATGAAAACGACTTTTCTATCTATTGCATTAAAGTATGAAAAACACAAGCAAATACTTTTTAAACTTATCTGCACTATAAACTGATTGTCTGATAAATTTATCTAAATAAGCAATATGAGAACTTGAGATTGAATTCAACTCTTTCGACCTAAAAATTAAAATTAAAAAAGACTATTGGATTTATATCCCATACTAAATAATAGAAACATTTATTTTGTCAATCAATATATTTATTCGTTGAATAATGAATCTGAATAAGAAAAATAAACAATACAAAAATATATTACTGTGTTGTGAGTACTATACTACTAGTGTGTCATAAAAATCTTGAAATTCATTATAACTATAGTCGTCATCGTTCTCCTTGCACGATCATTGACGAGTATTGATATGTTTAACCTAAGTCAAGAAAAAAGAAAGTCAGTGAACTGGAACTGTTGTACATTTCAGTCAAAACGCAGATAACACACAGACGTTGTTTCAACTTAGTACGAAAGTATCTGGAGAACAGACAAAGGTAGACATCTGAATTTTTTACTAAATATGTATGCACAGAGAACTTCTACAACATCTGCAAGCTTGAGCCTTATCCATTCGGTGATTCGAATTTTATGGGTAAAATATTAATCGATAGCGCATAGACAAAAATGACCCTCGGTTCTCAGTAGATACGAAAGAAGTGATAAATCATGCGAATTTATCTGTAATAACGATTTTGCTGTACAGAAGATTTGTAGCTGAAATTTATGGTTATCTTCTGCTAAAAAAGAGAATTCAAATATCTTGGAAAACGAGCGACCTTTTAAGAAAACATGAAGTAACGCACAGACATAACTTTTCATCAAAAATTTGAATTTCTATCGGATTATAGCACTTTAAAACATGAAAAGAATAACACTTCTCAGTATGTCAAGCATCTAATATTGATCTTTAAATGTTTTCACTGATGCTATATATATTATATTCCTATTGATACAACACACTACATATCTTTCATTTTATCATGCTGACCCTTTTTCTTCAGATTTTCTGGATAACGTTTTTTTGTTTGAAATACAATGAGTTTCATATCAAGTAAATATTTCAGTAAGAAATAGATATGACAAGTTTCCTATAAGGAAACACTCTAAAACTAACACCAGCATATTTCCTGACAATGTATTCCATAAATCTGCTTGAAAACTTTGAGGTTTTTATCTTATGCGTTTTATTCTCAAAGAAAATAGTCAGTGAGAAAAACCAAACAAATATATATCGGACTTCAAATTTCAACTGAAACAAACAACTTTCAGCTAATTCGTGTATAAACTAATAAGTAACGCTTCACGAGTCGTGTCCGTGCATTGCCAAATTTCTCGCCACTAAAGTATTTGAACCAGAAATAAATATGTTCGTTAAATAGACGATGAAAAGTAGGCAGAAGATTCAGATAAATTGAGAAATAAATAGCTTTCATTTTGCCAAAATATTTACTACGCTTGATTTTCGGTAAAGCGCAGACATTAGTTTTGTTCTAGTTTTTCAAAGATGTTTTTCTCATAGCAGAAACAGTCTAGAAATTTTTACAAAAACGAGAACAAAGCACAGATTCTGCGCTTCACAGTGATATAAGATTCATGATGGTTATCATTTTTCTTGTATTATGCTGAATCATCAAATATTAGTGGTCGATTCATAGTTCTGTGTCGTCCATATATTCTTCTCTAATAAGCATCGGCAAATAAAAACAAAAGATAATGTCATGTGTAGAAAAGTGTGCTCTACAATTTGATGCTATTCAATATTGCTGAGTTTTAACTTCTACCTTAATCATATTGGTTGACTGTTAGCCGTTTCGGCTGATTTACGTAAATGTTATACCTCAGTTAGTTAAAAAATGATCATGATCACTAATAAATCTAATCTATCGATATATTTCTCTTATGTAAAGTAAATGTATCTATTAGAAAATAGTTACATTAGTTAAACGACCATCTTCTTCAAACGAAAAGAATTGAAGTAAAATTTTCTCATTTTGATCATAAAATATAACATTGTTGATTTATTAAATAAAAAAATCGCAACATAATTGAAATTTAATCTGTGTAATCAAAGCTAATACATGGTTTGAGATCAATCAATGTTGTCTTAGTCCGGCCAAGCCAATCAGATTGTAGCAAAGTTTCATAAGTTGAACTATGTTTTATTTAACGTAAAAACAACCTCAACCCGAAGATTTTCAGATCGAAGAATCTGAATTTGAGATTATTTTTGATCTGATTTAATTAGATAATGACTTTGTACAAAAATGTTGATATGTGATGTATGAAAGTAATAGCGTTGTTGTCAATGCAAATGTACACGTCGTGTTTATAATAGTATTAGTCACATGGTTTAGTTAGATAAGTTTATTTAAAGGGTAGATATTGTTCTGTACCACGCATTGCGAAACTCCGATACTGAAAATGTAAAAAGTATTCTTCTGTTAGAAAATCGAATCCCCAGTCAGAGTTATAAGTGAAGGCAAATATCTGAGTTTTTCGCGACTGTTGAGTTTAGTGTGCAGCACCGGTAGTCGAAAGCGTTGGACCTAAGGACCGACGAGAGTCGACTGCGATATATCGTTGGCGTACTTTTGAAGAAAAGCTTAGACACAAGTCACAGTATACCATTGTATTCGTACGGAGAGCATATGAAGCGAAAGAGCTAGATAGACTATTTCATTATTTCTGTAGGATGTATTCTGTTGTGATCATAATGACGAAGTAGAAGAGCAGCTTTATCGCTACTGTCCATAGATGATATTCATTGCATTAAAGAAAGCGTAGGAAGTTAAAAAAAAGAAAAGGGTAGGACAAAAGGGGAAGTAGCAAAATGTCGAAACTAAAATGTCGAAAGCATAATGTC
>CAJNOI010002226.1:0-10101 GCA_905250115.1 Adineta steineri
AACTATTCAAATATTCTATTTGAACGTTTTTAGGAATATACCAGTGGATATTATAGAATTCCGGCATTTTTTTTTACAAAAGTTATTTCGGATATACTTCTATTACGAATCATCCCATCGATCGTATATTCACTAATTGTTTATTTTCTGATTGGATTACAACGTACTGCAGAAAAATTCTTTATCTTTCTTTTTACTATATTCGTGTGTAGTTTATTTGGATCAGCAATATGTTTGTACTTTTCCGCACTTATTCATACATTTTGTAAGACTATAAAAATAATATTTTATAAAGAGTACGCATTTTAATTTTATTTGTATATATTTTAGCTACTGCTTTAGTTATTGTGATACTTATCTTCGTAATAATGATGGTATTTTCTGGTTTTATAGTTGATTTATCTGGTGTAAAAGATTGGGTAGCTTGGATTAAATGGTTGAGTGCTTTTCGATATGCATCGAATATGTTAACAATCAATGAATTTCGTGATATAACTTTTTGTTTGGCTAATATGACATCGATTTGTCCAACCAATGGAACGGATATATTAAAAAATAAAAACATCAATTATCAAACAGATTGGGATAGATGGCAAAATATTCTAGCATTAGCAGCGATGGCTCTGTTTTTTTACGGCATGGCTTTCATTCAACTTAAATTAACGAGAAAGACCAAATAAATATTTTTCAATAATAAAATAGAAAAGAATTATTCTATTCATTGTAAGATAAGAGAAATAAAGCATCTTGATGGTGTAGATAAAGAAATAATGATACAATTGAAAATTCTATATGATTCATCATTGACTAAGATCGTAATAACTTATGTGAAATTTCCCACTAGCAAAACAAAAGGATAGTATTTCAATGAAAAGGTCACTGCGAAACTTGATCATCTAAGCAATGAATCAGTATAGATAAGAACTTTTCTCGTTTGTGATTGGTACTTTAGTAATAAATGAATTTAGTGCTCTTTCACATTTGATACTATATAAGCCGAATAGAAATCAGATTTTATTTCAGTGAATTATCAAGGTATGTGAAACAGTTACTTATGTTTAGTTTTAGTCTTGATTTCTTAACTATTATTTACAGTGTGTATTGTTTTTATATATCAATGTGATGAGTTCTAGTCCGTAAATTAAACCCGGAAATACTAGAACGTTTCAATATTCTGATGGGTGTGTTTATCGCTAAAGACCCACTTTTCATAAGATATCTGAATTAATAAAACAACTCTCACTATGAAAATTTCAATGGTGAAACATGTTTATTTTTAGGAAACAAGCTATGAAACAATCAACGATCGGTGTATTTTTTGTTCTGTTTATATTCATTGTATGCAACTCAATATTGGTCGATGCCCGTGGATGTTGGGGAAGTGGATGGGGTGGTTGCAATGATGGTGGATGTAATTCAGCAGGAGGTTATTGTCAAAATTTTGGACGGCCGCCAAACAATGACTGTCGATGTGTTGGTATACGAAGTAGACATCCACCACGGCGACCTTTCGGACGGCCTGGATAAACTAAATTCTTCATTTGTTCTAATTACATACTTATTATTGATCTTCAATAAATAAAGTATTTTTAAACTTTTCCATTTACATCTTAACAGAACTTAAATAAATCATGTATTCCTCGGTTGTAGTGGAGATTGCATAAAAATACTGTCATGTTGCAACAAATTATTCACTATTGTAGGTTGACAACTCCATGTGTGTTTACGCATTTGCTAGTTTTTTAAGACAGAATTGTCCTATTTAGACAATTCCTGGTGCATGATTCATAACCCTAACCTCAATCGTATTCATTCAATGAGAAAATCGAAAGGAATATTTCAAAATTTATTCAAGTTCTTGCTCAAATAATTTTATGAAATGAGAATGTAGGACAACGCTAGTATCAATTGTTGACAAACGTGAACCGTGATAAAATATTTTAATCATTTCTGAGATTTTCAAAGAATTTTAACCTGGCACATGACTCAGAGTGTAAGCAAAAAACGACCGAAGAACCCCAACATACATAAAAAATATTTCTTTAAGACATGATAATTAAAGTTTTCGACGAAACCAAACTTCATTATTTCGTCTATAATGCCATATAGATAAAGAACGCATTTATTTTTCTCTTATATTTACCTCGTGCGAGTAGTAGAACGACAAAAGCGACTTGCAGTGAGTGAGTGAATCTATCTTAAATCAACTTGACCATAAAAATTTGTTATAATCTCTCTTTTAAAACACTTGCAATAGCATCAATCGTTCTTCCCGATGCATTTCTTGTCACATCTAATAAAATGATTTATTAGAACAAAAATGTTTTCTTCTACGATATAGGTACAAAAGAAAGGAAAAAGAAAATCATTTTTTTTTCATAAAAGCAAAGTCCATAAAATTACTTTATACACTCTTGTCAGTGTGAAGTTATTATAAGATATTCTGTGTCTAACACTTGCCTATTCAACTTTTTATCATAGAATAAAGCAATATTTTTATATTTATAACAGTACATTTTATATTATTTCTATAATTTAATTTTCGTATTACAAAGCTTATTTTAGATATTTTAATAATGTACAATATTAAAAGGTCATTTTTCATTTTGAAGACAAGAATATAAACCGAAATATGTATTTAGTCGAGTTTAGATCGGTTCGAAAGTCAAAGAGAACAAAAATGCTAATTAAGTTTCGGGTATGGTGTTATATTCAGATCGAAACTGATGACTATTTATGGGATTTAAATTGAGTAGTAAAAAACAGGATTTCTTTTCGCTATTTTTCTAAATGCATAGCCATAAAAATTAACTTCTAACTAAATTTACTTCTGATTTTATTCGTTATCTCTGTGAATACTAGCTGAGTGAGTACTATGTGAAAGAGATCAGGCTCGAGTATGTAATTTTATTTAATAAAATATTAAAACTTGTGCGTATAAAAACAATAGTTGTTCTATCAATTATTAACATTAATAATATCTATTTGCTTGATAATAATTATACGTTGGTCCAGACATAGGTTGATAATAAGGCTGTGGATTATTATGATCAGATTCGCCTCTTCGATCAATTGCTGATATTATTTTACGTGCAGCTGTGGTAACAAGTTTAATTAGAACATTGCCTACTGCCATACCAGCACCTAGAATACCAATTTGAGCTAACGCTTGTTCCATTGTGTATCGAAACAATCAATAAAATAATTTTTATAGATATAAAAATGATCCTTTTTTTGCAATTTATCAATATATTTCTAATAGTGTCAGTCACTGATGACGGACGTCGTATATAGAAAAATATTCAATAGATAAAGAACGGCAAGAGACAAAATTACGTATTTTGACTTTGACAAGCATAACAGCTAATATTAATAGTGATAAATAGACGAAATAAACCTTTTACCGTAACAGATGACTCACTTCATAACAATTTTTCTATTTACTGTCGCAAAAAAGCGCGATTTTTTTTCATTCTTTCTCCAACTTTGATTTTGTGATGATAGCAAAGTGAAGAGTAATTTTGTTTATATTATATCATGCGTTTTAGTGCAATCACTTCCGTTTTATTCAATAAATATATCATGCCTTGCTGATATAAACAGTGTAATTATTACTAAAAAATTGTCTCCAAGATCAGTATTATTATCAGACTTCCTTCAAAATCCGATATACTAATGTAAATGCAATAGCAATACCGACGTACATATTGAACAGGAAGAAAACAATAAAATGAGACTGTCCAGTTAATTATTTATGTTCTTTCATGAGAATCAGTATCTTCTAAATCTCTTCGATTTCAAATATATGATTTTTTAAATAGAAAGTCTTACGAGGGAATGCCATCAATTATCTAACCGCTTTTCAGCTGAAACTTAATGCATAATAATTAATCAGGAGTATTGAATCTGAGTTTCAACATAGTTTGAGCTAATTCATGACAAAAATATTTTGCAGCGATCCATATGAAAGATCACAACATGAAACTTAATGGAAACTATTTTTTCAATTTCAGTTAAATGATTTGAGAAGATGATTTTGACAAAAACTAGAAATGCTTAGAGAAAAATGCATTCTAAAGAACGATATTAATCCGAATCATTGTGGAATTTGGATTTCATCTCAAGAGCGATTAGACAGCTAGTAGCCTACACTCGTTAGATGAAAATCAATAAAGTCATCTGGTGTCATTCGCAAAGTTTCGCGGAAATTTCAATTATGTGAAAGAGTACAGAAAGCAAATATATATTCGATTGATTATCTTAAAATAGAATTGGACTGTCTTTGTTGGAAAAAGAACTGATAATGTATTAGTCATAGATTCTGATTCAATGGCAAATAAAAAACAACTCTGATAAGATATGAAAGGGGTATATATAAACTTTCGAATTATATTCATATTTATTTCATTTACAATGTTTGTTAAGTATATACTACTTGTAGTATTAATTATTGTGAATATTGATCGTCAAATCAATTCACAAACGACATGTCAAACAGTGTTGGATTTGATCATTCTTCTTGATGGCTCTGGAAGTATTGGAAGTGCTCCATTTGCTCAAGCTAAAAGTGCTATGGTTGATTTAGTTAATCGATTAAATGTGGGACCACAGAAAGTACACGTTAGTATACTTCGCTACGCGTCAACTGTTGAAGATTCATATGTATTCAATAAAGTTGGTAGTAATCAAATGAAAGATCAAATAGTTCGAGTTATCAATAATTTACAATATAATGGTGGTGGAACAGCAACTGGTGAAGCAATACAACGTGCAAGAAATGTATGTGATTCAGCATGTCGAAATCAAGAAGAATTGGTACCACGTGCAGTTGTCCTATTTACCGATGGTCAAAGTAATGATCCTAATTTAGTTAGAATACAAAGTGAATTTTTAAGAGAAAATACTAAAGCCGTTGTATTTGCTGTTGGAATTGGAAGTGGTATCAATAATGCTGAATTACAACTAAGTGCATCAACACCATATAGTAAATATGTCTTACATTTACAAAATTATTTACAATTAACACAAGTTATTAATCAAATAACATTAGTAGCATGTAATGTTCCAGCATTTAATGAGCCAGGTGTAGTCTATAAGAATGAAGTAGATAAAGATACATACCGATTTTATCGAACGAATATAAAAGGCTTACGTTCAGGCTTAGGTGGATTTATGGAAATTGCTGTCAATATCACTCAAGGCAATGTACAAGTATTTACATCAACAACAGAGGCAAATCCAACAAGTGACAATAGTAAGCGAGCAGTTGTTCAATCACATGATGCTAAAAGTACAACTGATATTTATATGGAATACTTACCACCCGATACTCAAATATTTTATTCCAGTTTCAAAGGTATGGCTAATGCAAACCAGTATACATTTGTCTCAAGAGTAGTGGATATTAACGGCGCTGCAATTGGTTAATTGCGAGAAATGATGGATTTTGTTTTTGCTTTGAAATATTTTTAAGCTATATTTATTCTTGAAATAAAATAAAACGGTTTCGCAAGATCCTTGCGAAACTCCTTTTTGCGTGGAGAAGAATTCGGAGTGCTTATCATTCATTTCAACAAAAACTACTTCCGTCTCTGCAGCCACTTTTCTATGAATAATACATTTATCAGATATAAAGACTTTAGATTACTATCTTATTGTTGCTGAAACATTATATTTTTATGTTATTTGATAGAAAAAAAATCTTCTTTTTTTCTGAAAACATTGAGTGTTGTCGAGAGTATGAGCGCGAGTCGTTATCGATTTTGTTGTGTATGTCAATGCAATACTCATTATACATCTACATTCTCAACGAACGAAAAAATAGATGTTGTCACACAAACGTTACTTTTATTGTGGGACATTACAAAAAAATTCGTTTTGTTTTGATAGTAAACAAATGTGAAAGCATTCAATTTCATTCCATCCACGTTTTTTTCACAACAATTTATTTTGTGCATTGAGTCGTCGTGTTTTTCGTTACGATTTTGATCGAAACATTTCTTACCAAGCGTTCGAATTTTTGTTTATAACACAATATAAAGTATGTCAAACAATCTTGTCTCAAGTTTTTTGAAATATAACTTGCAGAGTGTATGATGCAATATTTCAACCCAGAAAGTGGGTAATGTCGATAGCACGCGTCTTCTACCGACAGTTATTAAACTCACGAATCTTCAACGTGATCGATAATGAGTAGGGAGCTTAATGAGGCAGTATTGAGTTTTGTATATATATGTCATAGATAGGTTTGAGATTTATTTTAATTTCATAAAATAGTCATATTTCTGCTAGTAATAAATTACATGCAAATTTTAAGTAGAATTTTTATGATGTTAGAATATTTCCGATTACTTAAACCTGATTTTGTTAGTTTTCGTTTTTCATTATATTGCATTTTTTTAATAATGGGGACATTGATTATTGGCTAAAAATGAATTGTTCAGTTTTTATGATAATAAGATTGATTTTATTGATGCAGAATAATATGATAAATATTCGAGAGTTTTACGTAAGGTTTTTCTTTCTTCTGTGATTGAGATTTTGTAGGTATTTGGTAGAATTGGTTACATAAGAAAAAGATATGTTTATTACGTGCGATGATAAAATCAAAGAAAGAAATATGACAAACAGATTTTAAAATTTACGATCACATTCGAAAAAAATAAATTAAATAAACGTAAAGCAACAGAGACGTGCGATTGTGTATTATTTTCTTTTTAAATATTTCCATCGAATAATAATATTTTAACTATAAAAATAAAACACATCAATTTATCTAATTAAAAATGTCGCCATAGCTTATGTTTAATTATTATATGTTTCATAGTAATGAACCTTGATAAATAGAATACAATTCATTTACACAAGCGACATAAACATTTAATTTAGTAGATCTTGTCAAAACTTTTTAATATAGAAAATTTATGGAAATAATAATATTAGAGATGCTGCATAATAATATATTATGAGACAACCACTTATTTTATATCTTTATAAGATTAAATGTCGAATAGATGAATGTATATAATAAATGATGAGCACAGAAAAAAATTGAGAAAAAATAAATGTATACTACAATGAGTTTGCCTAATTTTTTAGTCGTTATTTTTAATGTATGTTTTTTTTCCGAAAGCTACTATACAAATAATCTATTTTATTCTAATAGAAAAATTTTTTTCGTTATTTTTTTCTTTTAATTATTTCGCGCATTCCAAACTCAACTGCATCCTGAATAATTTTCTTTTGTTTAGAATATTTTCAGTTTAAACTATCTCATCAAGATAAGTGATGGCTTCGAAACACAATATCAAGAACAATAATTACACCACTGTTAGAAAAAATACGGATGCAGGTAAATGTAGTACAACTACTGGAGCTACTTCTATTATGAATAAATCAAATAAGGATAATACTCAACTAAAAGCGACAAGTACTGTAACGGACATGGACCCACCAACTAAAATTGATATGTACAATCTTCAATCAGCTGAAGACAATTATTATCCTTCAATTCAAAGTACTCAGTTGAATAAACAAAATGAATTAGTTGCAGTTCCCTATACTGACCGACTATTAGACATTATGAAAAAAAATGGTCTTGTCTGTAAACCTACTCGAGAAGGTCATCAGCTTACTCTTCACGTTGAGAATCCTGATACAGAACTAATTATTTGTACTGGTGTCCCAGAAGATGAACAAGTATTAGAAGCATGTAAATGTAATAAATATTTTCCTCCTCAGTTTGAAATATTGGGGAACATATGTAATTTTTGTCATCATTCGTTCCGTTTTCATCGAGTAAAACCGGAACTGGAACATATTGAATTCGATGATATGAAAAGCGAAACGGAACGAAATGATTATAAATATTGGTTTGATAAATTTATTGAATTACAACGGCTTTATTGCTGTGCGACGAAGAATTTTTCCTTCGATAACAATCTATTTATTAAGATTTATGGCAAACCACGACAAGCAGCATTAAGTTTTATTCAGAGTCCTAATTATCAATATGTTCTAATCAAGTATATTTATGATGGTGTCTATGATGAAGGTGAAACTTTGATTGAGACGAAATATCAAATCATTAGTTTACAAACAATGCAACCAATTAAGACAGATGATCAATTACAGCATTCATGTTCATACTATCGTGATAATACTCAAACCGACACTGGCTTTCGAACTGTTTTATGGGATTTAAATCAACCAGCAACATTAATCGGGACAGAAGTATTCAGTGATAGATCATATCAAACTTTTGTTAAGCGAATCGTAAATATACAATGTCCAAGTATCGATCAGAAATAAATGACCGTATTTTGAAGACAATTTTCACACTGCGTTATCTGTGACTTTTTCACTCACAAAACTATACACTCTGATTAAACATTACCATGCACAACTCTATAGTTTCTTTCACTGAGATTATATCCGAAGGTTTCGGATTCTTCTCCTTTGAAATTGTCACCATTTTTATCAATATCAAAATATCATTATATAACAGAAATCTTTTCTGATTGGAATGATAATGGTTCTGATGATTGATTGACAATCCGCTATTGATCTTGAAAAAGAAACTCTCATCATGCCGTCGATAACCTTTTAAGTGATAAGTACCCAAAAACAGAGTCATCAGGTAAAGCATAAAATTCAACTTGAAGAAGATATCGATCCGAATATTAATATGTAGTTCTTCCATTATCACAGTATTAATCTCGACAACGAAGAAATCTTTATGAATACGGCTGTTATATTTTTTCAATACAAAATTCAATAAAACGACCATAACTCTTCGCTAATAAGCCATCAGTTTGAATACTTCTAAGCTTTGTACTATCCTAATGTCCTCTATTAAACAATGGATGAATGAAGGGGAATCGGTGTTGGATACTTCGGGTGAATCCCTCATCAGTATGATATTTAGTCTAACTTGTATTTCTATTGATACATGTTATGCAAAAATTGATGAGTTCATATTGATCATTACGAATGTAGTTTACGAAGATTTCGAAGTAACTCTTCATCATGAACAGATCAATCAACTTCATTCATCATTTTGAACAAGACAAAAATGGCATTTTAGAGTATGCATTGATACAACATTTATTCTAAATCCTCAGACAGGTAATTTTAAAAGAAATATTTTTATAAATACTTTTTTTTCTTTTTCTTATAGAAAAACTTCAGCTAAAGGTAAAATAAATAACAAAAATTCTATTGGTGACGTGAACACGACGAATCTATTTTGTCCTCACTAGTTCTTTCTGTAACTAATCAGTTCACTATTGGCGATCTTTTTCGTGTCAATATTGAATTATATTTTAACATCGCTGTAGATCTAATTTTACGTTTAGGTACCGATTACATGTTGCAAGATTTTAATTGGTTCATTTATTGATATTATATTACTTTCAGTATATTCGAAATGCTTTTAATTAAAGATAAAAATAATTTCAATATTTTTTAGAAAGAATAATCAATTTAATAGTATTTGGTTGAAAAAGAAAAAGAAATCTCATTAAGAGAATGTTCAATCATTGGATCTATTGTTGATGTTAAATATTTTAATATCTTGTACTGGATCATTAATAGTTGATACATCTGAAAAAAGATTTGTTGGAAATAAAGAAAATAAAGATGATAATGGGTCCATTGGCAAATCATCTCTTGAATCTATTGAAAGACAATATTGATCAGTAGTATCGGTAATTGGATTATCAAATACAGTTAAATCACTATTTGTATCAAACATATTTAAAGTAATATCTAAAAAAAATGATAGAAAGAATATTTAATAGATGTATATATTTGTATTTTTTATGAACCTTCTGTATCTGGATTTTGCATTTCATCTGAAGTCAGTTGATTATTTGAATGTTTAATACGATATTGATTAATAAATTCAAGAATCTCATCAATAACTTGAATTTCTTCTTGACAAATATTAATTTCATTTTGTTTAATTCTTCGACATTCAGTTAGTTTTTTAAAGATAATTTTTCGATAAGTTTCATCTCGAAGATGAGTTAAAAATGACTAAGAAAATCAAAAATTCTTATTAAAAGTTTTTACTTTAAAACATGAACATACAGTTATTTC
>CAJNOI010002227.1:0-10092 GCA_905250115.1 Adineta steineri
AATTAACCAACTTTAGGTTCTTCAACAACAATATCATTATCATCAACAAATAACATAACACGGGATTCATCATGTTCAGTTGTTGAAGATGTACCTTTTTTCATAATTTTAATATTTGAATAACCTAAGAAATATTTGAAAATTTCATTATAATTATTGAAATTTCTCATACCTTTAGCTTTAATTCTTTCTTCAGCTTCTTGACGTGTTTTACCTTTTAAATCTGGCCATGATGTGGCTAATACTTTTGCATCACTCTAAAAAAAAGAAAATATTCTTTACATTAAATTGAAAAATTTAATAAAAACAATCAACTTTTTGTGCTGAATCTTGATAACCACCAGCTGTAGATGTTATTTCACTTTTTTGAAGAGTAGCATCTTGTTCTTTATCAAATTTTTTTGTTTTACTATCAATATTTTTCTCTTTTTTTTCATCATCATCACTACCTTTGGAATGATCAGCCTAAAACAATAAAATTATATATAATTTTTCTTTTCCAATGAATTAACATACATCATCTTTTGGTGTTTCTTCATTTTCATTACCACGGATAGCTTCTACTACAGTATGTGCTGCTTGTTGAACGTAGTCACCTGCTTGAGTGAGAGCATTCTTAATTGATTCCATAGTTTCTGAAATATCTAAAATCATACTTGAGTTAGAATCATTTCATAAAAGGAAAAAAGAGCGAGAAAAAAAAATCTTATTATTATTATTATTATAATATATATATATATATATATCTACAGGAATACATTAATGAACAATGAAAGACACACACACACACACTACAAAGATGATGTATTCTGTTTTCTGACGATTGGTAACCCTGAAAGTAAAAGAGAAGTTGAATCTGACGCATAGATATTTTTGTATTTTATTGGTATCGATAAGCACTCATCATTGGATGTGTATGCCATGTCCATTTCGCTTTTTGAGCAAGTATATCATTACGAAGATTTTGAGCAAAACAAATACCGAGTATCTTTTTTTGTAAATAAAATAATTAAATTAAAATAAAATTTTGTTTGAATAGAAATTTATTTACTTGTAATACAGCAAAAATACAACCAACTATTGCGACTGAAAGTATATGTCGTTCAAACCATTGAGATGCTTTTGGAAGACAACCTTCTGTATAGATCGCATGTGTAACCTAGAATAAATGTCAGTATAAAGTATTTTTTTGATCAACACTATTAACGCCTAAACTTACAGCTGATGGTTCTAAAGTTCCATATCCACATTGTTTATTATTCTAAACAAAAATCAATTAAATTCGACATATTTTTTCTATGAAAAATTATCTTTTTACATGAAAATATTCTAAACGACAACAACTAGCCGGTACACCACATGCTTCAACACTTCCAACGATTTTTGATGAACAATTGAAATAAACATTACTTTCCCAATTTCGATAATTATTAACACCACAACAATGAAGCCATTGTCGTTGTATCCAATCAATCATATTTTGTAAATCGGGATCATCTCGATAACTTTGAACCATAATCATTAATTGTTTTTCACTTTCATTTTTAACCTAAATGAAATTTTGGCTTATTATCGAAGAAAAGTTTATTTAATTAAATATACCTTTTCTCGGTAGATAAAAACTAATGTACCAAATGCAAGTTGAATAAAAAAGATAACGGCCAATGCGAAACTGAACTATAATAAATAAAAAGATATGTTGTTTTTTTGATTTGTCTAAGAAGTATATATTTAAGACGTACAAAAAGTAATAAACAAGTATTTTCTCGTAATGATCCAACACATCCGGCAAAACCAATACAGAACATAAAAATTCCAACAAGTACAAAAAGTAATGCTGGATCAAAAAATAATGTACCACCCATTGTTAAACGACCGAAATTATCAAATGTATCTTTTTCAATCCAGGCATATATACCAATAGCAGCGATCATAAAACCAAGAATCTTAAATAAAATATATATAGTGAAATATACTATTACATATATGTAATTATATTACCCAAAAAAGAATATTAAAACCAAACATAAGGTATCTAATGAATTAAAAAAAACAATAGTAATTGAAAGAATAACTGGGATGTGTTTATTTTTATACTTAATACATCGACTGATTTCTGTATCATTTCGTCGTATTTTACGGACAATTTTTTGAGTACGAGGAGCCATAGAAAATAATATATCTGAATTTTTTGATTAACCGTATTGATGATTGAATATAAAATGATGAAAGTTGTTATTGTGTTTCATCTATAATGTTATATTTCACGTGAATCTATTCCAAGGAAAACTATTTATTGTATCAAATGATTCTTTTTACTTGGTAAAATAATCTTCTTCCAATGATCTGTTCGAATGTGAACAATACGATAGATGTCCTCAGATAATCGATTGAACAAGGACATCAGAATGATAAAAATTTTCTAGAAAGTAACTATACATTATATTTCTAAGATTAACGATGGAACTATCAACGAATAATAATTAATTAATAAAAATCTACTTCAGATTCGGCATACCCACCGCCCAATTACCTTTGATCAAGTTTTATAGAAAATAATCCCTTTTATTTTCACATTATTCTGTGATTAATCAAACACAGCGGCTGGCGATCCGGCGACTGTTACCACTTGATGTTATACTATCTCGAATATGCTTCAAAAACGATTTTTTCATCATGACTGTCGCCACTGCAGAGAATCGAATAAAGAAAAAGGCTATAGTAAAGAAATAATAAACTTTATATATTATCTAACAACTGTGTTAAATGAATTTTATTGTTATTCAATCTTCTTTTGATAATCGAGTAAAGAAATAAGACTCGATATATTCATTACTCTTATGATCATCATACGAATGTGCAGTATATACTTGTAAAGATTGATAAATTCCAACAATCATTAAAAAACCAAAGCTGTATTTTCGGATATATTTCTCTACTACAAATTTTTCCAGTAACCTATCTATTCTTCTTTATTTTTGAATTCGATATGTTTTATGTGTTTATTGCAAAAAGCATCTAACGGAATTTCCAATACGTAATTAATATTATTTATTCACTTAAAAAAATAGTATTGAAAAATTATATAAAGTAAAATCTTCTTAGTACTTTCTGTTAAAAAACTATTCAGGTTGAGATTAATCATTGGTCATATTTACTATATGAAACATGTTATAGTACCCAGAGCGTTGACGTCATTGTATTCTACAATATTTACTAGAATGAGTGGATTCTATATAAAGACAATAACACGAAATTCTACCTACAAAAACAAATATGACATAAATAGAAAAAACGTAGTTTGTATCGTAAAATACTATCTATGGTAATTGATAACTATTCTTACAACCAAAATCGTATATATATATTTCAAATATTGATTTCATGTAGATAAATCTTAGCAAATCACTTTCAATTCATTATAATTTTGTACGAGAGTTTCATATGAAATCAGATTAATAAATGACTGTCAAATATAATATCAACACGTAAAGCTCGTCGGGAGACTCGCTCAGTTCATTCTCGTAGGAACGGTGTATCTTCACTACTAGCAAACTATTTCTTCTTACTAGACTCTTCTCTGCGAGAAAGTGAATAGATCAATCCAAAGCCGCTCAAATTAATCTTATACAGAAATTTATCTTGCACATTGTATCTATTAGTCCTTCTACAATTTTACTATAGATACTCTTCTATTTGTATTAAAACGGCTATTCATCATGATTTAAATGATGGAGTAACTCAAAATCTTTAATAACTTCACTCATGATCAAATCGAGACAATGCTAAATTCATCGTTTTGTTCTTTTTACCTAATGGAAAAAAGAATTTCCGTATATGATTCATTCTTTTTTTTATTTTTATATTTTCGAGATTGTTATTTGTTACATACAAAAATAAAAAAACAAGAAAAGTACACAATCATAAATTAACAGTTTAAATATGCTCGATACTTTTTTTATCGTATGAATAAATTTTTAAACGGATGTTTATGTCATAATTACAACAAAAGATAAGAAATGTAATAACATTAGTTTTGATAAAAAAATCGTGACGTCTGTTTCCTCCGGAATAGCGAAAGTGCAACTGCAAATTCTTTCATAATTTCAATATAATTTATCAACTTAAATCGAGTAGAACTTAAGACAACAAAAAAAATGCATTTCTCTGCTTATCTATTCATAAACTATCTGATTTAGCCGATATCTGCCACTTTTTCCAGCTCATAAACTAGTAAAATAATCTGATTAAATACAATGATCAGGTTTCTAAAATATTAACTCAAAATTATAATATATACAGATACAACTAGATACGTGCTAGTATAAAGTTCATCAATGCTCATATTGATTTTAAAAAGATTAGTAAATTCTAAAATTACAACTGTAAAATGATATCATTATATGAATCATAACAGAGCATATATTTATTTCTATTGCCAAAAATTATTTGTATACGTTAAAAGTATGAATAATGATTAGAACTGATTAACCTCTTGGAGATGTATATTTACGCTCGGCATTGAATGAATGATAGTGCAAGTCATGAATATATCAATATAAATATAACCCATCTATACAGTTCTACTTTTATTTTTTCTCTCAAACTAATCCCATTATAGGAAGTAAAGTAAGAGCTAATGAATTTTGATACAAAAAAATCTTTGTTTCTGTATGATGGCTATTTAATTCTTACACTCTTCATTTAAAATGAGTATAAGAATTTATCGATCATAAAAAAACATAAACTACTATGACGTTGAATTAAATTCATGACGTTATGTCATGTATTTGACACGATAGTTCTGACGACTTGACTATGCCAACAGAAAAACAAAGAGAAAAATGTTGAGGCGTAAACTTTAGTATTTCCTTGATAAACATATGGTTGTGCACCTACCTTAGGAAAACCCAGATAAGCCCACACATATATATCCTTATATATATGCATTGAATTTAATAACTTATTATTGAAAAGTATATCGGTAAGTATTAATAATATATAGTTTTATAACAATTTAAAATATATAAATACTTACATCATATAGATAATCATATCAGGAGTTTTTTTCCTATATATTACTTATTTTATTTAGTCTAAACTTCGAACATTTATCTATTGACTTACTCGATCGTATATATTTATAAATAACATTCTCGATACTTTTTTTTCGAAAGATTTTTGAAAAAAATGAAACTTTTTTGTTTTGTTCGAGAAATCAGAGCATAATAGTTAATCCTAGAAGACTAAGATATTCGATCACAGTCATTAGAGAGTCTTCTATCATTATATTTTTTACTTAAAATAAAACTGATACATTCTTATTTCTATAATTCTCTATTATACTTATTAGAAATATAAAAATATTCGATGAATAGTTAATATATGTTGAATACATAATTCATATATCTTTGACTTGATTGATGTATTTTTTTATTAGATTTATTCTGAATAGCTAAATCAATTTTTTATCTCATTTATTTTGTCCCATGATCATCTTTCTATATAGTCATTTTGATTTTATACGATATAAAATAAATTCGTCATTAATATAAAAGTGTGTGAGTGATTTCTCTTTTGTTTACTCATAAGATTACCAGTTTCCAAGTGCGTTAGTCGCATTAATCTCTACACATATTTCATCATGACAAAAAAAACATTTTTTTGCTTCTGTACACTAGTAGAGACAATTGCATTAGCAGATTTTTACTTTAAAATGTAAGATGTATTAGAATAATGAATCATTAACTAAACAATGAGATTCAGTGAAAAATACATACGTAAAAGTTTTTTTTTAGTTTGATTATTCTTTGTTTATGACATAGATTTTGAAATTTTAGACCATACTTTTAAACAAAAAACAACATGAAGACCACTGCTTTTGTATTAGCTATTATTCTTTCATCGTTTTTCGTAACTATCATCCATGCTAATGAAGGAAAAAAAGTAAATAATAAAATTTAAAAAAATTTTTTTTAAATTCTGTTTTATTATTTAGTACTCAACATATGTATCCCAAGATCAACTTCTTGATTCATTAATAGAAATCAAATGGCGTGAATTATTACTAAGTAAATATAAAGAATCAATAGCACGATCACAAAAAAATAAAATCAATCGACCGAAACAAGAAAGTGTTGAAGAGAGTCATGAACGGACATGTAAAAATCTTTTTAATAATTACATTAACATATAAAGAAATGTTTTGTTCTTCCCTTCTATTTAGTTGTTCGTCGTAAATTGGTTGGCATCAGTGATAATCCATTTTAAATTACAACCATCCTGAATTCTATAGATGAAACGAATATTCATTTATTTTCTATCTTTCTTGTTCTTGTTGTTGTTGTTCTTCATCAATTAGACCATCTAATAATTGTTGTATTCCTATTTGATTAACATCAAAAATGACCCTATCTATTATAAATGATTAAAATCATTTTTTTTCTGTTTTATATTGTCGTTTTCATTCGTATCGATTGTAAAAAAAAGTGATTCTTAATATTGCTTAGAAATATCATTGTACACTGAGCACTACAAAGTAACAATTGAATAAAAATATATAATTAATAAAACTTTTAAATAAATTTTCTCAAAGCAAAAACTTTAATATAAAAATATATCTAATAGACTATCTTATTAAATCAATATAAATCGTAGTTATATATAATTTATGTTAATCATATACTTTAATATCAAATTATCCGATCAATATAAAAATCTGAATAATCTTATAACCTTGAAGTTTTATCCTGGATTTTATTTCATAACAAATTAAGAATTAATAATATAACAAATATAAAGTGGGAAGCAGATTGAGTATACTGTTGATTAATAATATTTATATTTAATATGTTGTTTTCTGTTTGTTGATAAATATAAAGAGAGAGAGAGAGAGAGAAAAAACAAATCCTAACACACTGAAACTAGAACTTTTGTGAGTTAAGAAATAGATTTGAATTATTGAAAGAATAATTTAATAAATATTTTAGGATTACAAAAAAAATCAAGATTAGTTCGTTTACCTTGATTTTGTTTAGATGTGTATGAATGTATTCTATTAAAACCGATTAGGAGTTTCTGGACTATGTTTATTTTAGAAAATAAAACATATGACTTGATATTTTCTTCGTCTGTTTTGTAGAGTCAGTAATATTAATGAAAAAATTACTGATTTATTTGATAGTCATGGTTATGAATAGATCGTTTCATGTGATAACGCAGAGAAGAAATAATTATTTTTTAATAGATAAATATCTTTTTAATAAATAGGGCAAATCAATTTCACGCTAGAAAAAAAATTGTTTTTCAGATTTCTAGCGACATAACTGCATCTGAAATATTTTTTTTTGTCTTTTGACTTAAATGCAATATAGCTTCGATACGTATTTCATATAGTAAATATCCTTCATTCGAAGGCCTATCTGACTAAATACATCGCATTATTCAAGTGACAGAAATTATTCGTTGTGGATTGCTCTCGACTTATTGACTGTTACAATTCAATATGGAACGAGCATCGATATTTCATATACGTGAAGAATTACAATTATTCGAATTTATGTCTTTTTTTATAAATAATCTGAAAAATACTTGAATTGTATTTCATATATTATTCAGGTATTCGACAAATTGAGTAAAATGTCTTCTCATTGAAAAAATTATTCAAGATCCAATGATATCAATTAAAAGAAAATGTCGTTCGAATATTTTTATGAAATGTGAATAACAAATCGATGGATCCTTTTTATTTCAAATACTATTTATCATTCAATTATGAATTCACATCGAAAAATATATCAATTTTACGATCTGTTTGTATAAAATTTTATCTATTCTTATACATTGAATCTTTTTTTATCTTAGATATTAAGACAATATAATTTTTCATGTTAACAATGACTCATATATATATATATATAGATTTAGGTTATTTAGTATTTGTTCAAGTTTTTTATTGGATCATAATAACTACAGTTAATAAATGACGTCTTATAGATATGTTGTGAAATGCATTAGTCATTATGACGTATTCCAGTTATCAATAACTTTACAAAGAAAAGAAATACACCTCTTTAAATATGTATTATTAGATATTCGAAAGATATAACAATGTAACTGATGTTATTTAAACTCGAATAAATCTAAATAGTTGAAATTACTTGTACGAAATAATGATTAAATGAGGTAATTAGACGTTAATAGCGGGGGCTGGATATAAAAAAAACATATATATACTATCACGTTAGGCAGGAATAATATTAAGGTAAAAAGAGAAAAAAAAACATCGATTAGTCGGATATGCATCAATAGTTGTCATATCGCTATTCAAAAGAAAAACGAACAGTTTTCCTTTTATACGATTACTAGCACATACAATTTTGCAAACATAGGTAAATATTTTAATGATTAAACAAAATGATTGATTAAAGTTTTTTTTTCATTTGATTAGGATGAAAGAAGCATATATAATTTTTGCTGTCATCATGGCAGTATTATTGCTGAATATTTCTGATGCTTACAAACAAAAAACTGTAATATAAGAAAATAAATATGAAATCTATATTATTATCTCATTTTTTTAGTATTCCAATGAAATCTTCCGAGCACGTCTGTTGGATTTATTATCTGAAGCAAAACAACGTGGATTATTAAACGAAAATTCAGAAGAATCACAGGAAGAAATACAAAAACGTAAAACAAATTATTTCGCAGATGATGATAGTAATGAACGATCACGTAAGAATTATTTGCATAGTGACAACATCTAAAAAATAATGTTTGATTTATATTTAGATGTTCGCCGTAAAATCGTTGGTTTATCTGATGATCCAATTTAAAACTTTCTTACTTCCTCTCGACTTTCAATTGGTTTTATATTAAATATAACAAAAATACTAACAATATTCGTTAAAAAACTTATCTATTTATTTTTTTCTGTTAATTATATTTCTTAACAAGTAACTCATACATGCATTTAGTATCCAATCTTCTATTCAGTTGTTTGTTATAAGCAATATTTTATCTAGTCTTAGATTTAACATTTGAATAAAGAGAAATATATTTTGGTATAATAAAGAATCTAACAAAACTACATGATGTTTTCATAGTATTAAAGATTTCAAAACGAAAAAAATTGTTTTTTTTGAACTTGATATCAGGTAGAAGTGAGAATGGGGAAATTTTCTTTTTAAATTTATCCTAAGAGTGATAATTCGATTGAAGTCTAACTCTTCTACGGTGCTATTGTTTGAAATTAAAAACTGAAACACGAGTTAACAATCTAAGATGATTCATTCATATACACTAAATACAAAAACAAAATTTTAAGACATTCTATAGAGATATTTTCAGAGGTTAATCGTAGATTTATGAGAAAGCAGATATTTTTCAACACTTTCGTATCTTCTACGACAATCAAATAAGGAGATCTACAAACATCAGAGTAGATATAGAGATGCGTCAAAATGAACTAAGTCAAATATCACAAGTACATTAACCTGGTCATAGTAGCTTTTGATTTATTTCGTTTTTAATATTTAATGGCCTTCTCTATTTTCCGTATGTAATAAAATGTGACTAGGCCAAAGATGGTGATGCTCTATAAGAAACAGAAATAATGACTCAGTTAATATACAGGTAATATCTACAGTATGTTGATTTTTGTTATGTCACTATTACGTATCTGCAATCTTTTTCCTGATTGGATGTTTACTTATACGCAGTAGCTATCTTGTGCTGATACCGATTGAATTGGATATATCATTCATTAGATCGAAAAATAAAAGTGTCGAAAACAAAAATGTGTGTAGGCATGGATGTTTGAGTATACGTAAGAATAAAGGAAGGTTCGTCGTTGTAACACTTATCATCATCAACAGTCATACATGCAATTTTTATTTTCGACCAACGTATAAAGAGAATCATCCTCTTTTAGAAGGCGTAGACAATAGTATTGGATAATCTCCTTAAATATAAAAATCCCGAAGAAGACTATTGAATCCCTATAAATTAACCTTTAATTACTATATGAACTTTCTCTTGTTTATTATTGAATTTATCAAATTACAATTACACGGAGAGAAGAAAAAAAAA
>CAJNOI010002228.1:0-10090 GCA_905250115.1 Adineta steineri
CGACTTTATCCCATCTTTTCCTCACAAGGACAAATTTCAATCAACAAAATAAACTTTACGTAAGTATTTATAATATGAAAAATTTTCGCTTGCCGGGAATATCTTTAATACGGTATTCACAGGGTCCTATTATTGTTTACAAGCGTAGGAGGCGTCCCTGAGCTACCGGTAGCCAACATAAAACTTGTTTTATTTTGCAAAATTTTTGAATTCTACAATGACAATTATATGGTCATTTTACTGTGATCTATCGTCTTTGTCCCATCTTTTCCTTCAGAAACAAATCAGGCCATACCTAACATTGAGAAATGTATCACATATCGTATTGTATGAACATATGGTACTATACTATTCCAATCGCAAACGATATACTAATTGATTACCAAGACTTATGTTGGCGCTTAATCACTAATAGATCATCTGAGGATTTCGACATGCTTTGGTATCAAGGAATTATATACAAATTATATAAATTACGCTGTCCAAATGAATATTCGTTTCGGTTAATAAACTATTTTACTTGTTGGTCATTGATCATCGATTATGATGGTTGCCGTTCGGCAAAATAAACATTTGACGTGGCGTACGACAAGGCAGTGTTTTGGAACCAATTACTTATATTCCACCAATGTATCTAAGTCATCGGAAATCAATTGAAGATATTGAGGCATATAAGTGGCTCAAAATAAAAGAATAGATCATCTGAGGTTATAATTTAGACTTTTTTTGAGGTTTTTCTGTATATATTTGTACATATGTTACATTTTAGTTAATAAAATATAGATTTAGTTTATATTACACATTTAGTAATTATAAAAATTCACTACTGAAATAAGAAAAGAATGTCAAATATTCTCTTATGGTTCGGGCAAAGAACCTGATTTTTTTATCATTGATAGAGGCCTTCTCAAGCTTGATATCTATGCGAGCAAGGTTTAGAAGAACCTTTGTTAAATATCATTATTGAGTTTACCAAGAAGATTTTACTTTTTCACAGGGAGGGAAAAAACAATGTATGGGATCGTGCAAAAGTCACTTGATCAAAAAGGAACACTGAATATTTCCAGTACGGCTTGAGCAAATGATTTGATCATTTTGTCTAGAATAGAGGAATGTTCATAATACAAATCTATACGAACAAGCCTAGTGAGAAACTTTGGTAAATACATTGCTTCCTTCGTCTATCTGTGGAAAAGTAACACTTTCTTGATAAAGTCATTAATGATACTTAATAAAAGTTCTTTGCCCAAGCTATAAGGGAGACATTCAATTTTTTTGTTCGGTTAGCTGACTTTTGGTCCACCTTGTATATTTAAAAATCTTATGCATTCGCTTATTACAGTTGTTATGTCGATTCTGTTCTTTTGTAGTCCACGTTATTCTTTCTCGCTTTTTTCTTTCAACAAGTAATTGTAACATAATGTGAAACCAAGGACAGAACAGACATCTACACATTTAATCGGAAGGAAAAATAGTAATATGTCATATAAACAACATATATGGCTACACGGCCTGTATTTCATCCACAATCTGCAATGGTAAATCAAAGTATCGCCAACTTCATTACGTTACCGGTAGAAATGGTGTACCGAATTCTCGATCATCAATCGGATTTTACACTTATATGTTCAATGAGAAACGTATGTCAACGATTCAACAGCATCATAGACAGTTATCATCGATATGAGGTAAACTATTCGTCGTCACTCAAACTAATTCAACAGTTATTAATCCCTCTCCAAAACTTCATTTTTTTGTAATATAACAATATGAAAATAATATTCTGATAAAATCAGGAGAAAATATCTTCTTTTTTCTTTCTTTTCAATCTCATTTACATATTCCACGCTTAGAAGCACGTGTAATATTGTAAGCATACAATATTTGGAGAAGAACGAACAAAAAGAGAAAAAAATACTATTATTTATTTATATCTGCATCTTAACAATTTTTTCTCTATAAACTAGTTTATCTTGTTATAAACAACAATATTATAAATTAACTAGAATTTTTTTCCTGTTTCAAATACGTTTACTAATTATAGCAACTCATATTCATACGCTCCTCCACCGAGTCATACTAACACTTTTTCATCTAGATACTCACTACACTGAATCTCCCGACAAGTGAACTCGGAGATGTTCAAGCACAATACTTAGGTGATGCATTACAACACAATACAGTAACTCTCATTTTCTCTCTATCTATCCCATGTTTTTACCGTCACTTTTTTATTTAGACACTAACCTCACTAAATCTCTGGTGGAATCAGATCGGATATGTTGGAGCACAACATTTAAGTGATGCATTACAACGCAATACAGTAATTCTCATTCTCTTTTTAACTTTACCTATACTTCTCCATTTAGACACTCACTACACTAATTCTCTATGTGGATCAAATGAGAGAGGACTTCATACGCGAAATTAATAAATTTCTTGATCGAAATCAAATCGAAATAAAATCATAAATGCTAATATTAAATATATTCCTATGATAAATACATAACTAGTGATGATGATGCGTGTATTTTTGAGAGTGGATGTGGTTGATAGCGCAATCAAAGAGAAAAAAGTGAATCATGGATTCTAGAGAAGTAGAACACATTTACGAAAATCGTTCAGCTCTATAATCATTTCAACCAACGTACGAAGTAGATTCAGACTGATCTCAATAGTTCTCAGGATACGATAGCAGTAAAGTTCACTATGTCTGTCTTTCATTTTCTTTCAAGTTCTATTAGCTGATTGAAACTAATAATTGGACAGGAAATCATTCGTTGAATAAATCTGATAAAATCCATTTTTTAAAATAAACGAGTGTGAATCACAAATTTTCTGTAAGACTATTTGTGAACATGACGAGTTCCTTTTCTTACAAACAGAATTAATTAATCCAATTGTTTTACAAGAACTTGATCAAATGTCTATGAAAAAAACAAAACATGAACAAACTCAATACTTTAAGAAAAACGGTCATACGCTAAGCAATTGTAAAATAAGACGTTAAATCCAGTTCGTCAAAAAACCTATTGAATGAATCTCATTCTAACAAATAAAACTATTTCTGAGCAACATTTATTATATATAATTTAAATCACAGCTGTATAATTATATCAATAGTGACGACGACTAGTAATCATTTATATACACACAAAAATACAAAGGAGCAACATTTTTTTTCTAAAATTTTCAAACAGGGTTTATTACAAAAAGACAGTATGATGTCAAAATAATTATGAGTAATATATTTATTTTCTTAATGAGAATTTTCTATAGTTTAAAAAACAAATTAGTAAGAAGAAGAAAATTATTAGTCGTATAAAATATCTTATTTTTCACATTTTAAATAAAACAAATTTAGTCTTTTACTGAGAATTTAACTTACCTATTACTCTCATTTACTAATTGATAAATAATTAATTACGAGCTACAAGGTGATCCTTTACAAGACGGACGAAACCATTGACATCGATGAGTAGTAGTATTATGTTTTGGTGCTGGTGCATCTACTGGATAAAGCCCAAGAATTACATGCCAGATATGTTCAAAAGTTCCTCCAAACCATTGAATACCATTTCCAAGTTGTTCATTTTCGCGTGGTGTTGCACAATATGGTTCAAAATTAGCGTGAAACAACGATAACCATTGTTCATATGTATAACGTTGAATACGTTCTTTCGTTACATAAAATTGAGCACAGCAAAAACCTGAAATAACATTCTCATCTTTTGGATTCTTATTTGTTGGATTTAATTGTAATTCAGCATTATAACCGAGTAAAGTCAATATACGCTTAGCACATTTATACATTAGTGCAATATTATCATCAGGATCTCGAGGCCAATATGTCCATGGTCGATTATAAATCCATTCTCTATCATCGTTTACACTAGCAAAATGAACATCATCACGAATACATTGAGCCGATTGAATAGGATTATGACTAGTATGAACAAGAGGTCTTCCATGCATAAATAACATTTTATCAGGTAAATCATGATAATAATCATGAACAAATTGTAGAAAAACACCAGTTTCTTCATGAACATTCTTACAATATGGCCAATCATAAGGATATGTTGAGTTTGGATCAATACGTTGATAAAGATGAATATAATATGATCGTGGATTTACATTAGATAAACCAAGTCCCTCACGAAGCCATGATGGCCAATTTAAGCGATCATTCCAATTGATTTCTTTCCACATTATTGGCACAACAACTAATGTTTTTCTTGGCCATTTACTTAATTTCGAACTATTATTCATTCCTGACATACTGCTTGACTGGAAAAAAATCGTTGGAAATGGTTTTTGTATCTTCTCTGCAACTATGATCCATAGAACAATAGTAACAAATAATCCACAAATTAAAATAATTGCACTTCTCGAACTAAATAAACAGAATTATTCATGTTTCTTTGCTTTAAATATAACTTTTAAAATCTTGAGGGTATGGGTGTGTTATTCTATTTCATCCACACCCTCAAGAATTTAAAAATATATGTATTTACCTATATTTTGTTCTAAGCATTGTAGTCAACAATATTCGAACCACCAAATCTAAAATAAAAATATTAAGCTGCTCAAATATTCTATTCATAATTTTTATGATTAATCAGATTGTTTCAAGAGGAAATACATAGCATATTTTTTTTATAAAAAATACAATCACTTACGACTTTTATTGAGAAAAAAATGAGTGTTTACTTTACGATGTAACGATATTTATGACAGAACAGACGTGAAGTTTGTTTATTCCTTTTGTTCTTCATTCTTTTTTTCTCATCGAAGTCAAATAAAACTCAAAAGAAAAAAATGTCCTTCGCTACTTTATAATGTAAAATTTCAAACTCGAAGAAAATTGAGTAAATATGCATGTGGAATATACTTCAATGATATCTATATCTTTACGGGAAAAATATTTTAATTAATGCCATTTTTTTTAAAATATTGTTTTGATAAAGGACACTTTTTTTTCTTCTTTACTATTCTTTTATATATATATAAGAGAAACGTGGTTGGTAACGCCAATCGTTGCTTGAATTGATAAATAGTTTTTTTAAAAGAAGAGAAAAGAATTTTTAAAACGGTAATTTCTGTGGTGTTGTTTCCTTATAGTAAAAAAAAGGGTAACTCATGTGTTGAGTTTTTATTAATAAAAAATATTTTTCTTGTTGCAATACGATATTGTGATGTCAATCCATTTGATTTTTGTTAAGGTTAATTAACGTAGCAGAAGAGTTTTTGATTCGCTCTCAAAAATTTCAAAATACAATGAAAAACACTGATTTTATTAAATATACTTTCTGTAGTAAAATTATTTGAAACTACGAGTTTTAAAAATATGCTGTTTTGTATCCTGCAGATGAATGTGAAAATATCATTAATAAATATAGTACGTTTATCAATGCTCTTTCTTATCGTCAAAAAAAGGACCACACAAGAAATATTATATAGATTATTTTTAAAATCTTCATAGGTAATATAATTGTATGAAAAAGTAGAAAATAAAACACCTTAAGATGTTTGCAATTGATTTTATTATTTGAAGATAAATAATATAACATTGATAAAAACATTTTCTTATTTGTCGTTGAATTTGTTATCAAGTAAAGCTCGATAAAATTTATGATTATGGACGTTTTTTATATGAGAAATGAATCGAATTTATTGCATTCACGATGATGAATTGATATCGATAAAAAACGAATGCAAAGTTTTATCATTAAATATAAAGTTTGATAACAATATTCTTTGCCATCATGAGAATAAGGATGTTAGATTTTATAGAATTTAAACATTATATTAATGTGTGTATCTTTGTTTTTTTCTTATAGATACAGCATTATGTCTTATATGCTCAGTTTAATTTTTATGATGAGCATCGTATGCCTTCCAAGTCATAGCTCTCCAATAGACAACTCTTCTGACTTCAATATTACTACTAACATAATACGGAATAAAATGTAAGTGTTTTTTTTTTCTTAATCATAGCAACAAAAAACGAATGTATGCTCATTTCATTTAGAGATTTACCTCCTTATATACGACCTACATGGATTGAAGTGAATCTCACCAACGTACAATCAAATGTTCGCCTTTTAAAAAATCATATTGGTGAGAAAGTACATCTTATGGCCGTTGTTAAAGCAAATGCGTATGGATACGGAATGATGGAAATAGCTCGTACATCTCTGTCTTCTGGTGCGACTTGGTTAGGCGTAGCTACATTAGATGAAGCATTAGTTCTACGTCGTGAATTCTTGAAAAACATTCCAATTCTAGTTCTTGGTTATGTTCCAACAGAACATCTATCAGTAGCCAGTAATTCTGACGTTACGGTGACGGCTATTTCACTTGAATGGATCAAGGAAGCTTTAAGCATCGTTCAACAACCGATTGATTTTCATCTCAAAGTTGATACGGGTATGAATCGTCTAGGTTGTAAGACACTAGATGATGTGCGAAAAGTTATAGAACTTACAGCTGGTCATCGAAATCTTCGTTTCACAGGAGTTTTTACTCATTTTGCCACTTCTGAAGATGTCAACAATAGAACCTATTATCGTACACAACTAAAACGTTTTCATGAGTTTCTTGAAATTATACCGAATCGTACTGAAAAAGTTGTTCACTGTGCAAATTCCGGTGCCACACTATATCAGGACGAAAAACCTTTCTTTAATATGGTGCGATGTGGAAAAGCATTGACAGGTCCACCCAATGAACCGTTAAAACATTTATTACCTGTTCCACTTGAAACTTCTATTTCTATTCATTCGCAACTAAGTCTCGTTAAACAAGTAGATGCTGGTGAAAAGATTGGTTATGGAGATGACTATACGACAAATGAAACGCAATGGATAGGCACTGTACCAATTGGATACGGTGATGGCTGGCATCAAGATTTTAGACGAACGGGTGTTCTTGTTGATGGAAAGCGAATGCAAATCGTTGGACGTATTTCTATGGATCAATTGATGCTCGCTCTTGACCGAGAATATCCTGTTGGAACTCGTGTGACTTTTGTTGGTCAGCAAGGCAATGAGACAATTACCGGTGATGACGTTGCTCGCGAAGCAAAAATACCCAGATCAGAAGTGTTTAGTTCAATGTCAAGCCGTGTGCCTCGTGTCTATCCGAAAATACCTAATGCAGGAATCATCAATATTCACAATTATTTGCTTAATAGTCTGTGTCTGCTAGGAGTAACATATTATCTTTATTATACTCGTAGTTAAATAAATAATTTTACTATAAGGTTGAATGTTAAAATAAATCGTGTTAAGATTAGTTTTTTTATAGAATCAATACAATAGCAAGCACATTAATATCTATTTCATGTTTAAATCATTTTCATTGTTTGATTTCAAAGTTGAAAGCATCTTTGCGTGCATAATGTCCACATACGTCAAAATCCATTTTACCTTTAATACATTCATCTGTGTCAATTTCAGCTATCAATACACCTTCTTCTCCAAATAGAGGACCAGCAAGAATTTTACCAAATGGATCAATAATGACACTTCCACCATTGGTTAGTATACTATCTGGATTGGATAATTCTTCTGGTAAAGCATATCCTTCTGGCATGTCTTTTGTTTTGACAAATTGATTAGCACTTAATACATAAGTTCGTCCTTCAATAGCAATATGTCGCATACTAGGTACCCATGTATCTCGTCCATCAGCTGTAGGAGCTAAATAAACTTGAATATTTTGCGAAAACATATGATATCGAAGTAGAGGCATATAATTTTCCCAGCAGATTGCTGCTCCCATCAATATATTTTTATCAAATGGAACTGCCTTCACATCTTTCACATCACCAAAACCCCAAATAAGTCGTTCTGTTCCAGTGGGCATAAGTTTTCTTCGTGAATGAATAAGACCATGCTCAGGATGAATATAAATAACTGCACAATAGAGTGTTCCTCCATCTTGTTCAATAATACCAATAATAAGAAATAGATTATTAGTTCGAGCTATTTGTTCTATTTTTTGTAATTCAGTCGATTTTTCATTTCCATCTTTGAGAGGCATTGCTGCCTGATGATAAGTAAGAAATTGTTCTCGTCCCCCATCAGTACGATTTCCAATTGTAGCACCGAAATCTGAATATCGTGGATAACCACCGATAAATGCTTCGGGAAATAAAGCAAGTTGTGCACCTTTTGAAGCAGCTTCTTTACTATATTTCTGAAGATGTGCTAATGTTTTATCAAAATCAAATTGTTGACAAGCACATTGGCATACAGCAACAGTGAGTTTAGTCATGATGAATAGATGTGAAGAGTGTAAGTTTGCTCTGTAGATATATCAAAAAGACGATAATGCACGACAGAACGAAACAAAAAAAAAGGATAGATGATAACAATTGAAAGAGAAAAAAAATATAAATGCATCACCACCTTCTCGATAACAAGAATAAACATTATTATTACAATGTCGAACTGAGTAACTGAATATTTTCTTCATTCCTGTTCATATACATTCATATGCGCCCTTACTCTTAACAAATAAATGAACTTTTGTCATTAGATTCTAGTATAATTTGAAGAAGACAGTTTTATGTCATTGAATAAACCTATCATGTCCATACAATATTGAATTACTTGTTAGATGATATTAAGAGTAGTACATGTTTTCTTTCTTTCTTTCTGTTATTCTGATGAAGTCAGCATATATGTTACTTTTTCATCATATGTTGGCGACCAAAAACTAATACTAGTGTTGTTCTGTTTTATATGTTGTGATCTTATTTTATCTAAGAATAAATTAATTTTAAAAATTTTGTAGAACGATAACAAACAAGTGCCGTAATTATTTCTGAGTTAAACTTGATTATACGAACAGTTATAGAGAATCAAAAATGATTAGCTGCAAGATTGTCCGATGAAAATACTAAAAAAGAGCAGCTATATGATATTGAAAGGGAAGATGATAAAATAGCTATTAAACAGTATTTTGAATATGTCCAGCAATCAGGAAAAGAAAAAACTGGAAAAGAAATAAATCATCTCAAAAGGTTGTGTCGTGTGGTTGTGGATGAGGGTGTTGGTGTAGAAGAAGAATAGTCCGTACCTATACATTCACACCTACATTCATCCACCCTTTCGACTGATCGAACTATTTGACAAGAAAGGGTGCAGTTGAAAAAATTGATTTGTTTTAATATATTATTGAATTATTCATTTCTGATTTTTACTTAAGGACGATTATTTATACATTAGCATCACATGTAAACTTACTCTCATCCGAATAAATGTGGTTGGGAACAACAAATGATTAATATTCTCCATATCTATACTTATATCTACTCAATTGTACAAATAATGATCTGTCTTTTATCAATTATAACTCTTTTTCAATAACTGTCATACAACATGATTTCGAGATATTACTTGGTGAATGATAATGTATTAAGAAATGTGAATGATTAAATAGTTTGATTACATATAGAAAAAATTATGATTCAGTTCACAAAAGAAAATGTCATCCTATCTAGATTGATTAATATACTTCAGCACTATTGAGATAAGCAGGGTTGCATCCACTAGCAACTAATACGGACCCATTTTCTAATATGGATGCTGTTTGATGTCCTCGTGCGACACTCATGTTTGTTGTAGTTGTCCAAGTACCTATTGATGGATTGTACAATTCAGCACTATTGAGATAAACACCACTGCTGATTGCTCCACCAGCAACTAATACTAATCCATTTGCTAATGTGGATGCTGTGTGAAAATATCGTGCAAAATTCATGCTTCCTGTGATTGTCCAAGTACCTGTTGATGAATTGTACAATTCAGCACTATTGAGATAAGTAATACCGTTATATCCACCGGTAACTAATACTAATCCATTTGCTAATATGGATAGTATGGGCTCTTTTCGTGCGATACTCATGTTTCCTGTGATTGTCCAAGTGCCTGTTGATGGATTGTACAATTCAGCACTACTAAGATAAGTACTACCGTTATATCCACCGGTAACTAATACTAATCCATTTGCTAATATGGATGCTGTATGATAATATCGTGCAAAATTCATGCTTCCTGTGATTGTCCAAGTACCTGTT
>CAJNOI010002229.1:0-10090 GCA_905250115.1 Adineta steineri
AATTTATGAATATTCCTATGATTGGTTTTGCCCTGTATAAAAAAAAAACAGAATTAAGAGCTAATAGTATGGAGTACGAAACCCTACAATCCTATAAGCGTATTGATATGAAAAATAATGAATCAATAATCTGAAAACAAATATAAATGACGTTTTCATAACAATTCACCGAAAGAGTGATACACGTCATTTGGCTGAATCCCTATTTTTTCTATGTCTTATGTGACTCACTTCTTTCGCAATTATATCTTTATTAATAATGATATATATGGTGGTTCTGGTAATTAAATGCATTTTATATAATATCTATTGATCATAATTAAAGTGTGTGTGTGCGGGATTCCAATTTCAACATAACTTTTAGTCTAAATTTATAAAACATGATATTTATGATATTTAGTCATAACATGTCTATTGCGCCCCCACTCTTTCATAATTACTGATAATGATAATATTACTGATTTTTCGAAAAACTAGTTTGCATAATAATTTTTTTAGTTGAAAATAGTTTTTATAATAAAAAGATATTTACATAATGACTGTAAAAGTTTGTGTGTTGAAAGCTAATAGCTTGTACTAACATTAAAATGAAAAGTACGTACAAATAAAAACTTTTCATTTGTATTCTGACTAATTTCGTTTCAATGTTATACTTGCGTCAGCAGTTTCTACAACAATTTCAACCCGATAAAAAAACAGTACTTGACAAGTATAAGCTAACTAGAAAATTGCGTGTCATGTTACCGTTGACAGTTTATAGAATTGACGAAATTCATGTACGAATTGAAAGGCTTCAGAGACGATGATTAATCATTCGAAAAGAAATAAATTGTATTATGTACATTTTTTTTATAAAGATTGTATTTTGGATTCAACAGGGTGTCTATTACTGAAATCAACGAATTCTCTTTTCGGTATATTCACGGATTTTTATGAAATTACAGATCTTATTATATATTATGTACGCATTATCTAGGGCATTTACAATATTGCTCTATTTTTTTTATAAATACTATACATTCTTTCTCAAAACTGTATGTACAGAAAAAACATTGGTATTGTATTAGAATGTCGACGTGGTCCCTCTAAATACAGATAATATATCTATTCCATGCTTCTCAGTTTTATGTTAATTACGTACAAAAAAAATCGATCCCATAGAAAGACCTTTTCTATAAGAACTTTCTTATTATTGAAAACAGAACAATCCTACTGATATAGATAATTATGTCGGTCATTCGAATAAAACTATTGACAGATAATTCTGTTTTCGCTCTTCGACTAACCAAATATCGCAATTATTAGGACACCGCTAAACGGATAAGGTATAGAACAAGAATGCAATCGAATCGATTATCATAGAAACAAATGATTTTATTTTACGTTAACTTATTACCAATAATATGTATTTGAATAATTTATTATGTGCTATTGAAAATCAGTCTACCGAATATCAAATAATAATTATAGCAACAGAAATGGCTTCTTCCATTATTTACTTATTCTTTATATATGAATCTTAGCTTTAAATATATACATTTACATAAAGTACCGATATACGAACAATCAATGCAAGATATATATCTTGAAAAATTATATTCAAAAACTAGAAAACTTCATTTTTTTTAGGGCTGTTTTATCTTCATTGTGCATTTTTGATTTTTATCAGAACAGATTCTCATACACATGTATACTTATCTTTTCCTTATGAATTGCCCCGATAATTTATTGAAAGATATTGTTTTTTTTTCAGGAAGTGCAAATCATTTATATTTTTTATTCTAAAAAAGTTTATATTATTCATATAGAATAACATTTAACTAATGATTGAAGTACAAAAAAAGTATATAGAAGTACGTGTTTTTACCTTTGAATGAATAAGAATATGTCATGATTATATTAACTATCACCCACGCTTAACCCTACGCAGGCAGCCTCATCGAGAACTCAAAACAATCTTGTGATAGCCTAATTATGCAATTTAATCCTGATATAATACATATAAAACAATTTTTTATTCATTATCTTTGTCTTGTTATATTTATTTCGAACACACGTGCATCTATATAGTTACTGGTATTCTGACAATACAGCACAAAAATCACATGCCGATACAAAATTTCACGCTTATAATAAAATGCATATTTACGTTTCTTTCGTGTCTTGTATCAGTATGCAAATTTTTTCTTTTATCCGGAACAAAAATGTCCGTCTTAGAAATAAAAACACTGTATTTCTTTTTCGCGGAATATTAACTAATTTTATCATTAAATCATCAACTAAAGCTTTAAATTTTATTCTTATTTTATTTTATCTATTTCAAAATAAAAAAAAAGAAATAGCTTCTACTATGTAGAATTTGCATATCATTATTATAAAATCTAAAATATCTCAATTTTGTTTCAATCAAGTATTTTTGTATAATATAAATCGATAATTTATAAAAGTTGATCACATTGCAATGTTTTTTTCTCTTGACTACTTTGAAAACCAAGTTCAATAATACGAATAACATTATAACCATCTTCCGGTCGAATTTCTAATTGTTTTCCATGAACAATACTATTGTATAATTGCTCATAAAAAAGTCCATAATTACCATTTAATGTTTCATATTTTTCTTTTATTATTCGACCATCTTTTGTTTCTGTATGAAGAAGACCATAAGGGGCTGTTCGGAAATCATGTGATCAGTTTTTTGGTCATTTATGACCCCCTCCCTCCTCCTTGTGATCATGAGTGATTTTTGAGCGATCCCCTCCCTATCACGTGATTTCGGACGGATCGGGTAGCTTTGCAAAGGTCCCCGTACTCCCCTCAGGTATAAGCCATATCTCCGGCAAAGTTCTATAGAAGAATTTTATGAGTATGATCACGTGACGAGTAGGCTTGACCTCCCCCTAGTGATTTTTAGTGATAATTTCGGGAGCCCCTCCTGCCCTCTACTTGATCACGTCATTTCCGAACAGCCCCCAATCTTCAATTGGTTCTTTACCCCAATCATTATTTTCATTTAATATTGGTGGCATAACACCAGTTCGAAGTACACCTTCTTGTATATCATCACCATGTTTTATAAATGAACCTTTTGTACCATGTAAAACATATCGTGGACCCATTTCTCGAACAAGCATACTAGATTTAAGTGTTACACGTAAATGACCGTAATCAAGCCGAACATCAAAATAATCATTAACATGTGCAACTGGTCGTTGTATACGAATATCAGCTGTAATTGTTTGTGGATGTCCAAATAAACTTAATGTTTGATCAATTAAATGTGAACCTAAATCATAAAAAATGCCAGCACCTGCTTCATCTCGTTCACGCCATGCGTTATCACCTTTTAATTCAGGTCGATAACGATCAAAATGTATTTCACAATCAAGTATTTCATCACCTAATAATTTCTTTTGAATTATATCATTAATTGTACGATAACCAGAATCATATCGACGATTATGATAAGGACATAAGATAAGTTTATTTTTTTTTTGCAAGTTCAATTAATTCAAATGCTTCATTACTTCGAATTGTCATTGGTTTTTCAACAACAACATGTTTACCTTTTTCTAATGCTTCTTTACTTAATGAATAATGTAAATCATTTGATGTTGTTATTATAACAAGATCAATATCCGGATCATTAAATAATTCGGTTGTTGAACGAACGGTTTTTATATTTGGATAAATTTTTATTGCTTCATTTGTATGACGTTCTACTACACTTCGCAATTCATACATATGTGACATTGTATGTAGAAATGGTGCATGAAATACTCGGCCGGATACACCGAAACCAACTAGACCAACTCGTATTTTACGTGAGGAAGACATATGGATTATTTATCTATAAAATATGCATGCAGAATTTTTAAACTATAAACCGAAAGTTCTGAAATATTTATTAATTTTTGAATTATTTCAATTTTTAGGTCATTGTATTAAGTATTTGTTATTTTCAGGGGGTGTGGATGGTATGATATGTTTACCCCTTTGTTTCTATTCTAGATATGCGTGTATGTATTTCTTCTATCTCTCTCTCTTTTCTATCTCGATCACATGTTGTTTTTCTCTTCTATCCTTTTCTTATTGTCGTTGTTTCGAACTATCTTCTAGATTAACGTAATTACGAATAATATGATGACAAACAAAAATAACTTTTTCTTTCTTCCAGAAGAAGAAGATATAGAACTGAGTGACGTAATTTAGGCAGAATATTCGCAACCTTGAAAACATATACGACTTTCTTTTCTCTTTAACCTCTTATCACTAAAAATAACAGAATGAAAGTACCCGAACAAATAAATATCTTATAATAATTCGTACTTATAAACATATTTATTTTTAATAGTAATATTTTCGATGATTTATATCTAATTGAACAAAAAGAGAAGCTTAGTATATTTTTATAATTGGTATATTAAATTAATTTGAAGAAAAACAAAAGTATTTTTATCTATGAAATATAAACCAAAAACAACTGGATTCGTTCCCTCGAAGCGTCACGTTATTTTTCTTTCTTTTTTTTGATGATGTATTATGAGTGCGCATATGAATTATCAAAAATAAATATTGACGATATGTTACCCGATGACCCAATTTCTGCGTGTTTTTTTTATCTATAAGAAAAAAACCGAACTTCGATCTATTGATATGGTTTTCTTAAATTTGTAGAACATAAACTATTAATGTATTTCGGATAAGATAATACTAGAAGCTTTTCATTTTACTTGATGTATAAAATTCTTGAAAGTTTATGTAAATAATTCGTATTTGTTGTTTTTTGATTCAAAATAGAATCGTCCGATTTTTAAGTACGCATTTCAATGTGCCTATTTTGCAGTTTATATTAACAAGAACAATAAGTATGTGTCATCATCATACCATCTGACACACCCCCCCAGTGAAAATTAACCAATCAAAAAGCAAGTCCAAAGTATAATATAGAAAATAGACCGACACACCTCCTTTTTTCTCTTCTATACTGTACGAAAGAAAAAGACATTTTCTCTGATTCTCTCTTTATCTCTCTCTCTTTCTCGTGCTTTCTAAACTTTGCCCTTTGTTGCCTATATAAAGACGAACATTTCAGTGTAGTTACATTTACAATTTTGATCAATTTCAAGCAACATTAATAAGGTAATATTTTTAAAAACAAACATAATCGTATGTATTCTCATTTTCTTTTCTTGGTTTTTCACGTTTTACCGAAACAGAAGACAAAAAAAAACGAAGAAGAATAGTCCACTCATGCTAACATAAAAGAGAAATGTAGACAAGCACACACACACATATAAAGATCATAAAACAACGTTTTTTTTTGACCGGAAGTGAAGGTAGTTATCCTTCCTAAAATGAAGAGATAGAGGCAAAGATAGAAAACAAAACAACAATAATAATAATAATAATAATAGTAATATAAATAATAATATAAGAGTAACAACATCTTGACAGTTACAACAAAAACAACAACAACAACAATAAAATATAGTTGTATCGAAAACAATAATCCTCTTCCATTTCTTTTTTCATTTTGAGATATTAGTTGAGATTTTAATTGCTTTTCTTATTGCTATGACCACTAACAGCAAGAACCGGTTGTTCAACTGTTTCATCATTCTCAGATTTTCCATTTGTTAAACCTTTTTGTTTAAGTTTATTAGGCACTTTAGGTGAAGCCATTGCTGTTGGTCGTGTATTGCGTTGTTCACGTCGACGACGCATATGAAACTAAATATACAAATTTAGATTAGTTAGATTATAGAGTAAGAATATATAGATTTCTGAATAGAGTATTACTTGAATAAAATTCCAAACGAGCCAGAATTGTAAGACACCGGTAGCAGCAAGTGTAAAAAGTCGAACAGCAGGTGTATTAAAATTTGAGATAATAATGGATTCATTCAATGTACCATTATTTTCATTTGTATTTGTTACGGGAGCTGTTGTAAATGTAATTTTATTGATTGATGAAGTTTTTAAACCAAACCAAAATGTTAACCAGGCTAAAACAACTGAAGCGAGACGTCCAAAAACAAAAATAACATTCCATATTTTAAATAAATAAGTTGACATTGATTTAGCTGTAGCTGAACCTGTTTTAATAGTAGCATAAAAATGTGCAAGTCGTGATGAATGATAGAATATTTCAATTAAATAATGTATTGTTAATAAAACAAGTGATATACGCCAGAAACGTGTTAAATAAGCATAGAGAATTGTTATTAAATATAAACTTGTATAAACAATACGAGCTGGCATATCTTCTTTTCGAACTTTTTGTAAATATAATTCGGGGAAATTATGTAACCAATATGCTAATTGAACAATAAAATAAAGTTTTGTCCATGTTGACATACCAGTATAAGGATAATCACGCCAAAGATATTCTAATCCTGATCGAAAATAAGATTCTTCATTAAATAACATTATTCCCCAAAGAACACTAACAATATAAAAGAGAATAAGTTGACCAGATTCAAAAAATTTAGCATTCTTAGATTTCGATAAATGTAATTTTTTATATAATTTATCCAAAACATATTCTTGCCAAATAGCATGAGCAGTTATACAGATAAGTGTATATGAAAAAAGCATAGCTAAATCTTTATAACCATAATTAAAAAGTGGAGCTGGTGTAGCATTTAATGAATCAAAAGTTGTTACATTATGACGTGGACCAAAAAATGCCGTACAATAAGGTGATGTTGCTTGAATTACTGTACCTAATGCTACAAGCATCAAAATACCACAGGCAATATCACCTAAATAAATATTTAGTATTAGATTTATTAATCTATATATTTATTTCTCCTTACCATGATTTTGAATGAGATATTCTTGACTAAGAATGGGCGGATTTTTTGTTCCCGTTTTTTTTCTTAAGTGCGGCTGGTGGTGGTGGCATAATGATGTTGTTAATATTTTATAAAAAAATATGGAAGAGAAAAAAATAAAAACAACAAGCTATCTAGAATATAAATTATAATATAATTTTCTTTTTTAGGTTAATTATAAAACAATAACTTCAACATAAAAAATGGAAATGTTTGCTCATGCAAATAATTCATTCGATGGTCTTCCATCGAAAATTCGTGAATATGTCGAAGAAAAAATAAAATTATGTCAACCATCAAATTTTCATGTTTGTGATGGAAGTGAGAAAGAAAATCAACAATTACTTGATGCTATGGAAGAAGCTGGTGTTGTTCGACGTCTTATGAAATATAAAAATTGGTAAAAATTTTTTTAACTTATTTTAAATTTTTATGATTTTTTATTTTAGTTATATTGCCACAACTGATCCACGTGATGTAGCACGTGTTGAATCACGTACAGTTATTTGTACAAAAAATATGAATGATATTATTTCAATACCAGCTGCAGGTTTTCCTGTAATTACAGATCCAAATATACCGAAAAATTTAAAACAAACACCATTAGGAAATTGGATGGATACAGATGAAATGTTAGAAATTCTTGAAGAACGTTTTGATGGTTGTATGCGTGGTCGTACACTCTATGTTATTCCATATATGATGGGTCCATATTCAAGTCCATATTCAAAAATAGCTGTTGAATTAACAGATTCACCATATGTTGTTGTATCAATGCGTATTATGACACGTATGAGTTCAAATGTATTTAATGAAATGAAAACTTTAGATGGTTCTGATATTGTAAAATGTCTTCATTCAGTTGGTGTACCATTACCAACAGATAAACCAATATCACCAACATGGCCATGTAATCCCGAAAAAACATTAATAACACATTTTCCTGAACGAAATGAAATTATTAGTTTCGGTAGTAATTATGGTGGAAATTCATTATGTGGAAAAAAATGTTTAGCTTTACGTATTGGAAGTTCATTAGCTAAACGAGAAGGATGGTTAGCTGAACATATGCTTGTAAGTTACATATTAGTCGATAAGGAAATTTTTTTATTGTGTAATATTCTATTCATTAGATTATGGGCGTAACAAATCCTGAAGGTATTAAGAAATATTTTGTTGCTGCTTTTCCAAGGTAAGAAATCGAAAGGTCAAAAATTGTATTAATGATTATTTTTTAGTGCTTGTGGAAAAACAAATTTAGCCATGCTTCGACCAGTAGGAATTCCAGGATATAAAGTCGAATGTATTGGTAAGTCGAAGAAAGTTTTATAAAGAATAAAAATCGTTTATTTGTTTTGTTTAGGTGATGATATTGCTTGGATGCATTTTGATGAGGAAGGTCGTTTACGTGCTATTAATCCTGAATTTGGATTTTTCGGTGTTGCACCTGGTACAAGTAAATCAACAAATCCAATTGCATTAGGTAATTAATTACGAAATAGTTTTTATTCTTTTTTTTTTACCAACAATAATTTTCTTAGATATGGTTCATGAAAATACAATTTTTACAAATGTAGCTGAAACAAGCGATGGTGAAGTTTATTGGGAAGGAATAGGAACAGATATTGATGGTTTACATCAACCATCAATACGATCATGGAAAAATAAACGATGGTCAGTTGATTTAGGAGAACCAGCTGCTCATCCAAATAGTCGGTAAGATTAAAAAAAACAAAGCGAGCATCGATCTTCATATAAACAATTTTCTTTTTACTATAGTTTTTGTACATCAATTGAACAATGTTCAATACTCGATCCTGAATGGAATAGTCCACAAGGTGTTCCTATTGATGGAATTATATTTGGTGGACGACGACCTGTAGGTGTTCCATTAATTTATGAATCATTTAATTGGCAACATGGTGTTTTTGTTGGTGCAAGTATGCGTTCGGAAGCCACTGCAGCCGCAGAATTCAAAGGTAAAAGAAAACGTTACATAAGTTTGTTCTTATCTAAATATTATCTTCCTTAGGCAAACAAATCATGCATGATCCATTTGCAATGCGACCATTTTTTGGCTATAATTTTGGTAGTTATCTCTCACATTGGTTATCATTTGGAAAAAAAGATGGCCTTCATTTACCAAGAATCTATCATGTCAATTGGTTTCTTAAAGATTCATATACGAATGAATTTCTTTGGCCAGGTTTTGGTGAAAATATCCGTGTAATTGATTGGATATTTCGTCGTTTAACTGGTCAAGCTTCAGCATGTAAAACACCAATTGGTTTAGTACCTGATCAATCGGATTCAAATGGTATTCGCGGTGGTGAAGTCAATCCAAAATTATTAGAAATCTCAAAAGATTTCTGGAATGATGAATGTAAAGCTATGCGAAAATATTTTGAAGCTAATGTCAGTACAAATTTACCTGATGAAATTCAATCAGAATTAAATAACCTTGAAAAACGCTTATCGCTTATGTGAATATATATTGTTTTACGTTCTTTATACATAATTGTTATTAGTAATCTCTCGTTTGGTATTTTTTTTTATTCTCGTCCGCTTCTTTTCTTATTTCGAATTAAAACATAAGATAGTTGAGTTTTACGTTGATTTTTTTTTTGAAATAAAGAAATGCGCGCACATTATATTAAGAAAGAATTCTATACATACAAATAATAATCGTGTGAGTGTGAGTCTGTTGTAAATATTATTAAGCATCACTTTCAGTTGCTAATGTTGGAGGAACAATAGACGAAGGTGATGGTGGACTATCACCATTTTTTAATGGTTGACTAGGAGTTGTTTTGATTGGTGAAGTTTGTTGATTCATAATGGTTGGGATATCTTGATTAACGCCATTTATCGGAACAATCAAATTGTCTTTTGGTATAAGGCCATAACGTATTGCAAATACAGTAAAACGACGGCAAAGATGTGTACGTTCTTCAAATTCATCATAAAGTGAACGATGATGATAATATGCATGAGAAAATATTCGATATATACGACGACATACACTACCTAATTTAGCAATTGATGTTTCTTTTATTGAAATCCTATGTAAAAAAAATTGATATAATGAGACGACAGTTTATTTGTGCATAAATATAGAAAAAAAAGGAGTAATATTACTTTTTTATGGTTCTATTAGTAAAACATCCTTGGGGCATAGATGCGCACGTAGGTAATATAATTATTACTCACACCTACGTCTATCTATATATTCGGTATGTATGAGTTTGGTC
>CAJNOI010002230.1:0-10085 GCA_905250115.1 Adineta steineri
ATTGGCGATCCGTTGATGATTAAAATCAGTGCATAAACAAAAATGAATATCATCAAAAAAACAAGGTAAAGATGGTGATGTTTCATTACATGGCAGATGATAATATTTAATACGACGAATTGGATGTAATAGAACGATCGTTTCATTCAATACTTCACTTATATGTCTACAGCGATCTGATGGAATAATTGTTTTCTCCAATGTTGATGATAGATTGTATATCTTTTGAACAGTAATTAGATAAAAATCTTTATCGAAAAGTTGAGCAAAAGCAATATGAAATGGATATATCCCATAAATAGTAATCGTCTTTTGATAAATAGGAATCCTACTGAGAGTACTGCTGTTCTTAGGAGAACTATTGTTGATTAATTCAATAAAATGAATAATAAATGTTTGTGATAATTGAATATGTTTATGGAATGATAGTATCATTTTGTTATCAGGTATTTCACAACGTTTTCCAGTAAAACCTTTCGCACATATGCAAAAGAATTTCTTGTCATCTATTTGCATATGTTCATCTATAGGCATACATACGCCACCATTATTACATGTATTATTCTGACTAGACTGACACACTGTATGATTAAGTAAACATCGAGGACCAAATTTGTTTATAGGACAAACACAAATAGATCGATTGTTTGCTAATATACCAGCACATAATGAATCAGATGAGCATGTACAAGTATATGGTATAGTACAGTGTTTGCCAGACCATCTTTCATTACAATGACAAAATGGAGTACCTTTTGAATCTTCTGAATATATCATACATTGACCATGTACACATGTTTGATTTGTACAACTTTGAATATCGTCATTTATACGTGGAATATTAAGATGAACAGCAATACGATGTACAGGTAAAAAAGGAAATTTAAGTGGTATTAATAAACTTCCTCGATAAGTTAATAAAATCTTGTCATAGATGTCAATATGTATCGAATAATTTTGTGTATCATTTTTTGGTCGAGTAGAATAAAGTAGATAAACGTTAAATTTCACTCGACAATCCCGAAAGTACAAATAAGTGAATTGTTCATGTGAATGAATAATTCGTTTGTCACTATCATCGATAAGTGTAATGACAAGAGCAAAAACTGTTCGCCGAGAATGTGAATATGCTTGAAATCTCATCGTCAGACTAACTCGTTGGTTTTGATATTGACAGATGTTACCATAAAAACTTGGTGGACAAAGACACGTGATATTAGTCAAATTATTCTCTCGACTTAGCCAGATACGTAAAGGAAGACCACGATGACAACGGTACCGATCATGATAAACAATAGATTCTGTGTCAGATGGAATTGAGTGTATTGTGTTTTTGTCTTTGTTGATTTTGATTGTATCCAGTGGAGAATGTACACCTTGTTTTTTATGCCAAACACCCACGTCTTCACAAATAGCTTTAATGCCATATGTAAGTTTATGTATTGCGTTTTTGACTTTGTTGAATTCGGTTGCATCCAACGAAAAATGCACAGGTTTTCTGTTACGCTCAAGATGCACGTGTTCACAAAAAAAAATTTCGACATCAGAACGGCTACCATCATATTCAGCATTACAAATACCACGATGAATGGAAACATTTCGTGTTGGAGAACAAAACTGTTCATCATCTCCGTTGATGCAGTTTTTATATCCGTCACAAAGAAATTCAGACATTACACAAAGTGAAGAGCTATCATCGAGACAGTAAAACTTGATTTGGCTTGGGGCATAACCGGTTGATCGGCATAAATTTGGCTCATCAGTGGCACCCAAACAATCGATAATTTCATCGTTCGCTTTGGCAAGGGATAAACATGTAAGTTGATTCGTACTTGGCGAAATACATATATGATGATTGGATGGGCAACTGAATGATACCGATGTATTACAATGAACTTCATCAGCTCCATTAAAACAATTCCAGATGCCATCGCATCGAGTATACGTATTATTACATTGCCATAGTTCACATTCAGTTTCATCTGTTACATTCTGTCCGTCGATATTAACAGGAAAAAGGTCGGTAAAACCATCACAAACAATCGGAAATGATAAATGTGTTCCAACAGCTCGACATTCTGCATCTTCATCATCACACAAACCATATTCATTACGGTCGCAATTACAATAACCATTGTTTATTTTTTGATAATGAATACATCGAGTTATTGTTGAACATTTAAAAAGCGTTTTAGATTCATTTTTTAAACAAATATCATAGATCACAATCGGATCTTCATCATCTCCATAATCGCAATCTATGAAATCATCAGCAATACGTTCTTTTGAAATACATTTGGACGAGTTAATACATTGATACATGATTGAATTGTTACAAACTATGGAAATATTATGAATAATTGTGTTGCATTTATACAATTTTGTGTAAAGAGGTTTAACATATGCCTTTAACCAATCATTTCTTCCTATAGTAGAATAGCTAAATGGAAAATCTTCAGGACGACGACAGGTTAGATTATTATATGTTAATAATGCTGCATTTGTGTAAAATCCACCGCATAATTGATCATTATAACATACATACGGTGGTGGAAAAATTGTACCAGGTACCTGTACTGCATCTTCTTTTGTGTAAGCGAAATAAATATGTCCAAAGAATAATGGAGCATTTGGGATAAACAATATATCGGGACATGTGTTATTGATAATTTCTTGACATATTCCATTCTTGCTGCACATATTGCCACATATTGGATCTGCATAATGAGGAATATTAAATTGGCATCTGAATGCAAGCCAACATTCATCAGATGTTGAATTTGGTTTGTTCAGAAACATGTCTTCTAAGATAAGATTATTTCGATTAGATACACATGAGGTTGTAAAATAGATATGGGTGTTCATGCGGGCATTTTTGTCGCATGTAATATCTTCAAATCTAAGTATTGGTTCTTGTGAAAGATAAGTACTATTGAATCGTTTATAGTCTTCATCACTTCTATCAATACAATCGAAATGGTGTGGGCCTTCTCGATAAAACATCTTTGATATACATTCTCCATTGTTACATCGATATTCATTTTCTTCACAATCATTGATTTCAAGTTGCCAACAGTGTTTTTCATCAATTCCGTCATTGAGACAATCGATATGACCATTACAAATTTCAGTCCAATCAAGACAAGCTGTACTTGTACCACGATTACATTCTAAATGAGTATAACATGTCCAAGTCGATGGTTCATATTCTTGCAAATAAAAATCATGAATGATTTCTTTCAGTGATGAAGCAAAAGAAGAAGTCGAAATATCTAATGAATATTGACATACAGATCCAAATCTTGGTAGTGTACAATTATAGAATAACTGTGTTGCCATTAATGCTAATGATTGATTTGAAAATAAACTTTGATTCAAATAGGATTCATATTCTTCAACAATATCCATTGGAGCTGACCAAAGATATAATTGTTGACTAGTAACATTAAGCATTTTAAGTTGAGAAAAACTGTAATTTTGATCAAAACTGTTTTCTTCTATGTTCCATTTTGAAGGCCATTCACCCATACAATATGAAATGACTTGATGATATTGAATATTATCTTCAATCAAATGAGTAGGAACATGAAGACAATCATGTTGCAAATCAACATTAGTTTCAGTATTACTTGTCCAATCGGTTAAATGAAGATTGATTTGAAGTTGAGGATTTATCGAAGGTAAGAGTATAAAACAGACTAAACTGATGAAAGACATCATTGTTTTAACTGTTTAGTAAAATGAACAAAGTAGACACTATTTATTCATTTCTAATTGTACACCATAGTTTTTTCTCTTTACGTCAAAACAAAAATATTGAATCAACTAATTTGTTCCGCCACTCTGTGAACGGAGTCCTGGTTTTTTTTATAACATCGTAAATTAGCACTAGATGAAAACACACATACGCATTAAAATCATGGCATTTACGCATGTATGCTGGTAGCAAATGTTCAACTAAAATTTCTTACTAATCAACCCTATTGTTGATAAAGATTTTTTTTGTTGAATCATTATCGTTATCCGTACTTTATATATGTGAACAACAATTTGTGCAGCAAATTAATCTGCGTAACAATTAAAACTCATTTAAAAAATTTTTTCTATGAGTGTGGACTAGTTTGATGTGGATATAAATAAAGCAACCAGTATTACTCACACTCATACCCGCACCCCTCAAGACGACGATGAATAACTAAAGTATATGTATTCGTTTTAACATTTATCCCAAAAGGTTCTTTTGAAATTCAAATGTTTGATATTGAAATAATTCTAGTCATTTTTTGTACAATCTTATATTTGTAAACGAAACAAAACGAAATCATTATTGTCTAGAAATACGAAACGAATAACAACAATAAAAAAAAACAAAAATGAACAAAATAAATTTTAAGTAGTTCTTTCCGATTCATTTGTATTTATCATTGCTGGTGATGTTGATACTTGTTCTGTTCCATCTTTTTTCATTGTCAATCTCTTTAATACATCATAATTAATTTTAGTTGATACACGTTTATCTTGGGAATGTTTCTCAGCTTCAAGTGCTGAATGAGCAGCAGCAGCTAAACCAGCTGGTGTCAATGAATTAAAACCAGCTAATTGATGATGATGACTAGTAGTACTGTTTGCTACTCTATTAATCTCATTCGTTGCTGCAGTTGCTGCTGCAGCTTTTTTCTTACGTCTTCGTCGTTGTGCTGCCGTCATTCCACTTGAACCAGCTTTCTTTTGTTCAGCAGCTTCTTTATTACGTTGACGTCGTTTTTCTTCTAAAAACCAATCTTTATTTTCACGTAACCAAGATTTAAGTTTTAATTTTGTTTCATCACGTGTTAATATCATTTCTTCAATTTCATTATCATCAATACCGGTTAAATCAAGTTCTTCATTCGCTAAATCAATTGATGGATGCCATTCAGGAAGATCTAATACAACATGATGATGACGAGTTGTATTTGTTGTAGTCGCATTAAAATTATCTGTTGCATAATTTAATGATGTTGTTACTGGTACTGAATAGAATATTAAAAATAATAAATAACAAATACATATATAGAACGAGTAACTTACCAATGCCCATAGTTTCTAATGATGGTCTAAGAGATTTATAATCACTTTCTTTATGTTTTTCTTCGTTATCATCATCTTCATCACCATCTTCATTAGTATTATCTATTGGTTTTGGAATGTCATCAAGTAAAGAAAGAATTAATTGTGTTTGTTGCTCTTCAATATAATTAGCTGCCCATTTCATATCATTCTCATTGATAGGTACTGGCTCTATTTCTGCTGTGGTCAATGTAGATGGACTTCCATTATCATCATCACCATCATCATCAATAGAAAGTTTTCGTTTCGTTGCTTTATTCGTTAAAACTTTCTGAATTAATTCATCTTCTTCATTAGTTAAAACTGTTTTTTCTAAATCAACATATTTAGCATATCTAAAAATAAAAATTCAAATATTTTTCTTAATAAAACACAATTGATTAACTTACTTAGCTAGTTGACCACGTGGCTTATGTAATTTTTCTAGTTGTTCATCAATTTGTTTTTGTGTATCAATTATTTCACGTTCAATTTGTTCAATATTAAATGATTCTTCATGTTGAGCAAGTTTAGTCATACGTTTAGCTTTAGAAAAAGCTGGTGGATCTTGTTCTTCTTCAAGTTCAATTGTATCGAATTCTTTCATATTTAATTGTGCTGTTGGTGTTGTTTCAAATTCTTGTAAACGTCTTATTATTGTTGCTTTAGAAATTTTTACAACATCAACAATTTGTTGAATTGTACGATTAAAATTATGCATACGTGCAGCAAATAATAAAGCTGAACCACAAAGACCAGATGAACGACGACCAATATTAAGCCAATCACGTTTCATACGTTGAACAATACGTAAAGCTGTATTAGAAACTGCATTTGTTCGATCACCAAATTCAAGTTTAGCTGCATAACGTGGTATAAGTAATGATGGATCTGTATGTGGAACATTGATACACAATTCACGTGCTAATCGTAAATAGATACGTGCCAGAACACTAATATCTGCATCCACATGATCACAAAAATCAAGTAAAATATGTTGTGTACCTTCCGTTCGACAAATAATATATAAACAAGCAGAAAGAAGATGACTAGCTTTATTTCCACGAGATAAATTATGATCAAGTGCCATTTTATAGATCTAAATAGAAAATTATTTTAAAATAAATTTAATTGTTTTTTTTTAAAAATATATACCTTGAAAGCTGCATCAATACAATGATGATTCATACGCATATTACTTGCAATATCCATTATACCACGACGAGCTTTTTGTAATGTTATTTGTCTTGATTCTCGAACATTAAAACCCATCATACCACCAGTACTTGCACCTCGAACATCATCATTGGAAAGCCATTGTCCAATAACTTGTATACCACCACCACTTGTTTCAGTTAATTCAGCTTCATTAACAATACATGTATCTTCAATAACTTCTCCACATTTTGTACATACACTTACACCTCGTGCTCGATCCGTATCGATCTCTGTTCCACCACATTTACATGCCTTACTCGACATGACTATATTTTATTTCTTAATCTAAAAGTAAAAAGAAAAACAAACGGGCCATATGATGAAATGTTTATTAAGTGATTTCATTTGCTATGGTGCAATAACATTCGTTCTCTTCTTCCTTTTCTTCTTTCTTTCATCAGCCAATGACGTATTTATATTTTTCGTAATAAGATTTTTCTTTTACTTTATTCTTTTTTTGTACAAAAAAAAACAAAAATATAACAAAAAACAAAAATATATGTATATATAGAATTATGAATCATCCTCATCATGAAATTCATCTTGTTCATTAGCTTCAACTTCTTTCGGTTCTTTAACATCAAAATCTTCACCATATTGTATACTTAAATCAATTTCTGTTAATAAATTTGTTATAGAATCTTCTTTACTCATATCTAGCGTATAAAATTTAACTAAACTATAATCATATATAACACTAGCTATAGCTTTATTCAATTGACTATAACGACCAAGAAATTTATTTGATAATTCACAATTTGCTAATTGATATACATCAGGATCGATGAATCTAGAAATTTAACAAAATATTTATAAATACTGTTTAAAATAAAATTACTTTTTCAATCTTTTCTTATCACGTTTTGATAAAACATCAACTTTCGATAGAACATGAATAAATGGAATTTCAAGTTGAATCATTGATGATAGAGCTGTAAGCATTCCACTTAAGAATTTTGACTGTTCAACACAAAATTGTGCATCAATAAGAAATACACCACAAACACGAAAATTCCAGTTTTGCAATTGATTAACAAGACGACGCATAATCGGTACATGAGTATATAATTCAATTTGACCTTAAAAATTTAATTAATAAAAATATAAAATATAAAATTATAAATTTACCAGGACAATCAAATAAAAAATAATCATCTTCATCTTCACCCAACTGTTCTTGTAGCCAATCAAGATTTCGTTCAAAATATCTAAAATTCTTATTTTACATTTTTCTTTCTCATACTATTTTAATAAAAACATACTCCATACAGAAAATCAAACCACCATTTGGACCAAATCGTAGTGCTTGATCATCCATAGCATCATCAATTTCAATTAATTCTCTAATATCTAAATAAAATAAAATTCTCAAACTACATTTGCAAGTTACTAAGAACAATAATTTACCAGCAAAAACTGGATAATCAAAATGTTCAGCTGCCGGATCAAGATTAACAACGTTTATTGTTCTTCTAACTACTTCTCCATGTTTAACCATTGAACTACAATATGTTGATTTTCCGGAACCAGCTGGTCCCTATAAATATCATTCAATCAAACTGTTCATCAATAAAAAGAATTCTTCGAAACCTACTAAGACCAATTGTGCATATCGGGGCATTTTAAATAAATAGTAAAATACTTCTTTACGTCTAAAATAAAAAAAAAAGATTTTTTCTATAGACGTAAATATTATTAGACAAACAAAAAAATGACTATATATATCTATATCAGTGTTGTACAAGATATAAAAAAATGTCTGACAAGAAATGAGAAGATTATGTTGCACAGAAAAAAAAGCAAAACAAACACATTATTAATTTTCTAGCACCACATTGACAATATTTAATAAAAAAAAAACGCAAGCAAATCCCTGAGAGAAAAAAAAACGAAAAGTTGAATATCTAACATTGAAAATCTTTTTTCATTAAATTGCCTAATTGATTGCGAACATCTTCGAGTACATCGGCAGGATTTGTATCAATTTCATCAGACTTTATTTCTTTAGCATAATTATTTAACAAGGGTCGATTTGGACTACGAAATGGAGATTTATCTATTGAGAAATAAAGAATAATTATAAGTAATAAGAAAAAATAATAAGAATTTACATTGAGAATTTGTTGCTGTTATATTAGGTTGTTGTTTATTTGACATTGGCGGTGGAGGAATAATTGGTGGAGCAACAGGAACAGTAAAACTTCGTAGATTTGGTTTTGATGGAAGAAGAAGTGCACGTTGATTATCGGAATGTTCATTATTATTATTATTTGAATTCGATACTTTTTCATAGACAATCGTTCCTGGTAAAGGATTTGATTGAATAGATGATTGATTATGATTCGAACTACAATGACTATTCGATGGTGAATGTTGATAATCAGGTGATGATGGACCTTTGAAGAGAAAGAAAAATAATTAAATTCAACTTTATAAAACAAAAGAAATATACCTGATCCAATCGAATGTGACTGATCATTCGGTCGAACAACATATTGAGCTTTTTGTTGAATAGGTCGAACAGTAACATGTTGTTGTTGTTGCTGTTGTTGCATTACATTTGTATGATTCATAATAAATGCAGTACCCATTGCTAAAACGACAAATCAATATATTTAATCTGCTAAATAATATTTATAATTAAAACATACGTAAATTTTTCATCGATTTTTTCTGTGATTGTTGTTCAAATGATGCACCAACAGCAATAGGTCTTGTACGTATACTTGCATTAAATTTTCCATTAAGTGTAAAACCACTTGTTGTATGTCCATCAACTGAACTTGAACCATCATTTGATGGTACATATGAAAGTCGTTGTTGATCCATATTTGTATCAATATTATTTGTTAGTGGTTGATTTTCTTGTGTATGATGATAAAGAAGATGATGATTATGATGATTACATCGTTGTAATGTTCCACTACCAGCAGTTGATGATGTTTCATAATGTCTTTCACACGTATTCGAAGTTCGAAGAACTGTTGTTGTTGTTGGTGATAAACAATCAGCACCAGCCCATAGATCATTTGGTTTCATTAATGATGATGATGCTGTATTACTTGTTGGTGAATATTGTCGTTGATGCATATGTGTTGGAGAATCGTGTATATGTTTTTTATTATTTGATATACAAGAACAACAACGTGTTCTTGAACAAAGCATAATACCAGTAAAAAGTAAACATAAAAATGTAATCGTAACTATAACAAGAATAATAAGCCAAGAATTATTTGATAGTCCCATTGATGGCCATCCAAATAAATTTTGATCTAAATAATAAAATAAATTTTTCTAGTAAAATTTGAGATAAGATATACATACTTATATCTTTATTTGCTTCGATATGTTTTGTATCAATAACTAAAAATAAATAGAGATTTATAGAAGAAATAAAAAGAAAGTCTTTTACTATTAGGTGTTTTATATAATCTTGTTTCAGGTGTTGATTCATCATTGAATTGATTCACAGAAGCAATTTTAAATAAATATTTTGTATTTGGTTTTAAATTTGATATTGTTGTTTGTGTTAATTCAACAGGTACAATTATTTTTTGTTCTTGTCCATTTTCACCTTGTTCATTATAATAAATATTAAATGATTTAATTCCATTTGTATCATCAGGTAATTGCCATGTTAATGTTACTTTTGATGGATCATTATTTGTTATCATATTTAGTTGTTTTATTGGATAAATTGCATTGGAATATTCAATAGCTAATGAATAATCGCTTTCAAGATCACCATCAATTGTTTTAACAGCTAATTCATAATTAGT
>CAJNOI010002231.1:0-10081 GCA_905250115.1 Adineta steineri
CTTTGTTGTCAAGATTGTAGAACGTTTCCTGTTGTATCTTGTGGTGTGGGTGTGGGTGTGGGTGTGGGTGTGGGTGTGGGTGGGTGTGGGTGAGGGTGTGGGTGAGGGTGTGGGTGTGGGTGTGGGTGTGGGTGTGGGTGTGGGTGGGTGTGGGTGGGTGTGGGTGGGTGTGAGTGTGGTTTTGAGTGTGGGTATTAGTAGAAGGGGGAACCATGTATTCTGGTACAGAGCTAGAACAGGTACAAGTACCGCAAGTAGAAGTATTATACTTGTACTTGGGGAAGAGTACTTGGTACTTGTAAATGATAGATAAATACAATATATATTTTCGAAATAAGATTAGTATAGCTGCTTATTCTAATGCACTAATAGTTTACAACATAATTTATTTACTATTCTCTCATGATATGTATTTGTAATTATAACAGTGGGAATAAATATAGTGAACGCAAAAGACATTATATAATGAGATGAGTAAGTGCTATTAAACAATAATGTTCACATACCCATTCCATATCTTTATCTAAGAGATGGTTTTAAAACTAAGTCTCTGTTTTGATGTACTTAGATATTTCTTCTTCACTATTTTATCAGTAATAGTTTTATTAAAGTTACATTTTTATAATTTTCATTTTTAAATATATGCTCCCAAACGGCTACACCATCTTACGGGTTTTAACTTTTATGTACAATTCTAGACAGAACCGTACCGCATAATTTTATGAAAGACATAAATGGACGAAAAAAATGCAACACTTAAATCAATTTTATCTCTGGGATAAGAAATATGGATAAATTTATAATAAGAGTATTGAAACGCCGTAAATATTAAGCTGATCACTGTAGGAGAACACAAGACGGTCTAAACTTAACGAAATCGACGTATTTTTATTACCAAATAAAATATTATGGCATATATATATAAGGAATATGTACCAGGTATTCTTTATCAAGTACAAGTAAAAGTACCAAGTCCTCTTATTCAAGCACAAGTACCAAGTACTCTTCCCCAAGTACAAGTATAATACTTCTACTTGCGGTACTTGTACTTGTTCTAGCTCTGTACCAGAGTACATGGTTCCCACTTCTACTAATACCCACACTCAAAACCACACTCACACCCACCCACACCCACCCACACCCACCCACACCCACCCACACCCACCCACACCCACCCAGACCCACCCACACCCAGCCGCACCCACCCGCACCCACCCACACTCACCCGCACCCATCCACACCCACCCACACCCACCCACACCCACCCACACCCACACCCACACCCACACCGACACCGAACTATATTCACATCTGCACCCACATCCACCGTCACCCCCACCTACACCCTTTAGTTCTATCCGACGCGTAACACGTCTAGAGTCTTATTTTTAAATGCGTGAACTTAACAGTTCCCTGGGGAATATCTTTGATATTTCCGTGCAAGATCCATGGCAGATCCTATAAGGATCCTGCAAGGATTCGTACTTTTTTCCTAAGGAAACGACTAAATCCTGGAAGAAGTGTGTAGCCATGGAATTTCAGGATCCTGACAGGATTCAGAACAAGATTTTCTAAAGATCCTAGCAAGATTACCATTGTGTTTTAATCTAGGAACGAGATAGGGAACCGCTAAATCCTGAAAGAAACGTGTAGCCACGAAATCTTAAGATCTTGACAGGATTCCAAATAAGATTTTTCTAGAATCCTCTCATGTTAGTATCAAGTTTTATACAGGATCCTTTCAGGATTTATGCACCTATTTTTTAAAAATATATTTCAGGTTCCGTTCAGGATACTTTCTAATTCCATCAGGTTTCTGTATAACTTACACGAACGAATCTCCTAGAACTAGTCACTTAAACTCTGTTTGCATATACTTACAAGTTCAAAACTTACCAGTATCGTGGCAGGATTGTGTCAGGATCGTCGCAGGATTTTCTAAACAGAACGAATTAAATGTGAACACATAGAGTATCGAACTCTAGACCTTCAGTTCATGAACTGAACAGCTAACCCAGCTGGACTGTGTTCTCGTTTAGCAGTGATGTAACAAGTCATTTTTATGTTTCTTTTCTTTTTTATTACTTTTTTTTCTTATTTTTTCAATTTAAAATTTAATAATTTTAATTACCATTTATTCATTAATAAATTCGTTTTAAATGTATAAATGTATTAAACTTATTTATATATTAAGTGTTTAATTTAAAATTGCATAAATTATTTTTTTAAAGTAATCGGTCAATTCAAAATATGATTAATTTATATTTTACTACTAATTTTTTTCATATGCAGAATTAAAATTTTTATAAATGAATTATTTATTTGTTTTATCACTGTCTAAATTCAGAATAATATAAATTGAATTTTTTTACCTGTTCATTATACATAATTAATCTTGAGAGTGTATTAGAATACATAAATTTATAAAATCTGAAGTGAAATTAAGAAAAAACTAAGTAAAAAGACCCGGGGATATGGTCCCACAAGTTCTTAACAGGATCCTCAATATAGCTGATTGAAAATCTTGCCAGGATCTTGAAAACTAAAATTCGAATACATTCGATATAGGTACCTGCAAAAATTATATCTAGATCCTAATCATACTTATTTTACATGCTCAAAATTCGCAAACTTTGTTCTTAACGAGTTTTCAGCAGGATCTTGATCATAGCTTGGTAAGGTTTTCTTCTTTAAAATCCTTTAAATATTTTTAGTCAGGATCCTGATTAGAATCTGAAGTAAATCCTTGCAGGATCTCAGAATATCCATGCATAAGAAACACTAAGCAAGAATTCTAGCAAATCTTAGAAACAATCTTGACAGGATCTTTCTATGTTTTCTTCAAGGAATGGACTCAATGAATAGAAAAAGTAGTAGCTTTTAAAGGTCTTAGCCAGATCCTCTTAGTTTCGTTTAACAATCCTGATCACGATTGGTATTTTCATGTAAGTCTGAAAACATTTATTCTTAAAAGGTTCCGAAGAAGTTCCTAACAGGAATCATCAAGGATAAATAAGTTTTGTTTTATGACTGATCGTTTTATTTCCCTACTAAGATCATAGTGTGACCTATCAAGGATCTTGTCAAGATTCTGATGCGAATATTTAGTCCACATCTTGGTGGAAACCTAATAGAATCTTTTTCAAAATATATTTTTACAATCTTTTCAGGATCTTTCACAAGATCTAGATGAAATTTTCTAGGATTCTTCATTGTCAGTTTAGAAAAATATCTAAGTAGGATGTCGAAAATGTTTTGAATAGGATCCTGTAATTTCATTTGAGAAAAAGATCTTGGCAGGAACTTTAACCAATCCTGAGTAGGATCCTGTAATTTCATTTGAAAAAAAGATCTTGACAGGAATTTGAATCAATCCTGAGTAGGATCCTTTATTTTTATTTGAAAAATAAATCTTGACAGGAACTTTAACTAATCCTGAACAAGATTCTATATTTTAAATTGAGAAAAAGATCTTGACAGGAATTTAAACCAATCCTGAATAGCATCTTTTATTTTAATTTGAGAAAAAAATCTTGACAGGAAACTGAATCAATCCAGAACAAGATTCTGTATTTTATTTCAGAAATAAATCTTGACAGGAACTTTAACCAATCCTGAGCAGGATCCTTTATTTTTATTTAACAAAAAAGATCTTGGCAGGAGTTTGAACCAATCCTGAACGAGATTCTATATTTTATTTTAGAAATAAATCTTGACAGGAACTTTAACCAATCCTGGATAGGATCTTGTTTTACTTTGAGATATCCTTGAAACAAGAATTTTCAGGATTTGAGACAGGATCCTGAATATAACTTGTCAAAATCCTTGAGAGTCAGGATCCTGAAAGATCCTTTCATGTTTTTCCAAGGAATGAACAGGATTGAGACTAGGGTTACCTGTTTTTCTTAAAGATTAAATTCAAAATCGCCAGTCCATCGCAGTCTCCATTAAAAGATGAAGTCGTGTCAAGTTCACCAGAATCGATGCATCGTCTCGTGTATTCGTCGCACCTTCATAGTCAAAAACATAATCTTGTGGACCATAAACTTGATAGTAAATTTTTCGAAAATGAGGGAAATGGTTATGAAAAAATCCATCCATGGACGCACTAGCTCCTTTTTTAAAATGGAATATGTCAACTTTAGAAACATAATAATCCATTATAATAGCGCTCGCTCCATGGGGTAAGAACGGCGCAATCATAGAAGCTCCTCCACAAGGAGTAATAAAGATGGTAGTGTTAAGCATCATTGCAATTTGTTCAGGAAATGGGACTTTGTGCCATTCTATAACATTAACTGGAATATGAGGATATGTCTTTTTAACAAAATTCACCACTTCGTTTAAATTAGCAATAGCTCGATAAAGTCGGTTGCCAACTACTGGAAGCCATCTCGTATTTGTTTTATTAGTAATTGTTATTCGATGACTTTTTGGAACAAACAGTGGATTATACCCATTATGCTCAACCATTTTTGATCTCCACTTATAAAGCAATTGCTCGCGACCATTGTTCTCTCTTAATGCCCGCTCATGATACATCACAAGATGGCCACCTACAATCATTTTTTCAAAACATACAAAAGACGTATTAAATGAAGCAAGATATGATTTGGACTCGACAAGTTTCTTAGAAGTAATCGCACCTAGTACGTGTCGTTCAAATTTTTTAAAATCGGGATTGTTAGATACCTCACCTATATGCATTACAACTAAGTGTTTATCATATTCGTTCATCCGATCCATCGCATAAAAAATTGATGCCATTTCTTCCCAAACGACATGGCCAACACTATTACCGGGATAGTATTCCTATGAAAAGATAACAAGAATGCAATATCATATACAAAATTCAAAGACGTTCGTTCTGTTAGAATGAACATCAAACAAAGTATTGAGATGAACAAGATCAGAACATCGTTAACGACAAATTTCCGTATCTTACGTATGACTCACAACGCACAGAACACCGACATCTTTAAAAGGTCTTTCAAGTTCAGTGAACCTTGGCTACAAGTACAACCAAGTGCAGTAGATTTCCCATAAAAGGAAGTGGATCAATAAGCGATGGAATCGGCCTATTCAAAAAATTTGATTTTGACTAAATCAAACTCTCTTATAATATGTTTAAAATTGACTTCCAGTATAACTAGCCCTATTGAACTAATTTTTGCTGCGCTGAAGTATCTTGAAGTAGTCAATAAATACCCTATGAACGCCAGATTTCAACTGTATTTCTAATTTGAGAATCGGTGTAGGTGGCTGTAGTTGTGGCTGTGCGTTTAGGTGTCAGCTTGGGTGTCAATGAGCGAGGTTTTTTGTGTAAGTACATGTAGATAATGTAGTTATCGTTTATTGTCACCCACACCGACCCCCACACATATATTCACATTCACGCCCACACCCATACCCTCGCGCTTACATTTTAATAACTCTCTCTAGTGCTACTTTAAATAAAATTCAGGTTATATAGACGCTGGCTACTATCGTTTGAAAATAGACAAAGTTTATCTCTGAAAACAGAATTCCAATGCACAAAAATTTCAGCTGATACGAAATCAAGACGCTGGCTAACTTAGCTATCATCAAGTGTCCTAATAATTGCCTACCTTCCACAATGTGTGTATATCGAAAAGCCATGTCACACTTTGAATTTTATTAGGACAAGGGCGATCTACCACATACGGTGCCCAAGGTGTTGAGTTTCGAGTTGAAAGAGACACAAAATGACGTCCTTTTTTATCGAAGTTGAAGTCTGTTAACATTCCGTGATTAGAGTCAAAAAAAAGAGGAAAAGCAGGCTTATGCAGACGGCGAAAATATTCAAATCGGCGTCGATTGACGTTGTAGCAAATATTATTGAAAACACATAAACGGTCACCCCATTCGTCGATATTATTTTCATCTCCAGTACACCGAAATCTTGAATAAATATGTTGCGTTTTAGTGATATGACTGGGGTCAGCCATAAAGAACGTCGAAACAAAGCTAGCTTTTTTCTTTGCCTCCTCAAACTCCTTCCTCGATTTTGGCATTCAAACTTACTTAGTACGCTCTGCTGTTACATCCAAATTTCTAACTTCGTCGATCTATAAGGGTGTGGGTGTCAAAACTATCCTCTTCTTTCTTACTCACAACCGCACCCACACCCACACCCACCTCTAGGTGCCGAACATAACAACTTCTAATAATAAAAAATAATATTCATTACAAAACCAAGTGAGACTCAAACCTCATGAGCTTCTACGCTCCGCCGCCACTAGTGCATGCGTACCACGAACTAGTACTGTTTACCGTTTCACTTAAGCACCCCCTCTCATCACTAAAAACAGGATGTAGGTGTGGGTATTCTTTCTTGATATATAAAGTACGCCACCCACACATCCACACCCAAATACGATGTACATACGTAAACCATTGCATGCACTCATGGAAATTAATACATCACAGGTGAAAATAGATCTTGATGGTCTTCCTCCCAAACTGATCCCTATTCCACTCATAAATAAATGCGTAACCTCTGATTTTATCCGAGAGTTATGTGTAAGGCAAAAAGCGGAAATAGATATTGACCTTATTTATTGATTCTTAGTCAACAATAAAAAGTTCTAACGGTAGTGTCAGTATATGTGAGTTTTTCATAGTTTTCTCACAGTGTAATGTTGAGGAAACCTCAAACGCACAATATTTACCTCGTATCATTATTTAGAGCTCTTGGCAAATTCTATCTACTTCAAAAAACACTAAATAAAAGAAGTTGTGTTTAAATGAGTTTGTGTTTGTATCTAGCGGGATTACGATCGTAAGTAACCTCAGGAATGTATAAGAGATATATGATAGATACAGACATCAGTATTGGCATAGTAGCTCATCAACATTAATAGCTATCGAGTGCGGGTTTTTACTTCTCGATAGTCCTGTTGACTAGCTACAAAACCAGGTATTTAGAAAATCTCAAAACTACTAGTCATCTGAGATATATCTAGGCAATTTGGCCTTTGGATACAGTTTCTGTGCATTTTGAGACCTTTTTCAGGCGATGTTTTGTTAGAAAGCTATGATTTGGTTCAAAACTAATATCAGATTTGGAATCAGCGTTAAAAACTGAGTTGATTTATATATGTTGTGAATAATTTTGAGAATAATATTTTTTTGAAAAAGATTCCTGTACTCCCCCCAGGGATGATCTGATCAATAATGAGAATTTCTTTTATAACTCAGCTATGGTACAACCGGTTGGGCTCATCTTCGAACTCGAGCGAGATATCAATGAGACAAAACGCTGTAGAAAATTTCAGCTCAATCTGATTCTCCTTTCGATAGTTATCGTGTAAACGACCGGACGGCCGACGGACACACGGACCGATTCTAGTAGTGTACTCACTTTTTGAGTACACAAAAAAACAACTTACTATTTCCATCAAAACAGGTCTTTGAATCACTATTTGAACATGTGCACGATGGAAAAAATGTTCCAGAAATAAATCGAACAACAAAAACGCAATCACCAATCGTGCTTGCTTTCGCAAAAAGCACTTCTAAGGCGCAAGGACTCACAATGGGCAAAATCATTGTCGATCTTCAAGTTCCGCTTGGTACAAGGCACGTCACATCATCATATGTACCAGAGATGAGCACAGGTCAGGTCAGTCCTGTCGTCCTGGGGCCCTGTCCTGTCCTGTCCGGTAGGCCAGGACCAATTTCAAATTTTTCGCCTGTCCTGCCGTACACCAGGACAGACGTTCACAGGACGGCAGGACATAACAGGACGAGCATGTTATCTTGTATAAAATTCTATTTTTTTATCGTTTAAATAAATATGTAATTCAATTACATATCCTTCATACACGTAACGGACGGCAAATGGTGCACTTAGTCATAAAGAATAGAGTTCATTATTATGTTGGTCAAGAAAAGAGTGAAATAAAAAGTAGACTGTTGAACAAACGAACATTACAATCGTTCTTTCTTTGTATAACCTTTTATTTTACTTTGAACTGTTTCTTTTAACGTCTGTATAATTATTTTCTTTATAGATGGATACTAACAACGTTTTATTTTCGCCTGAAGCTCCTTTAACTTCAGAAACAGTTAAATTCTTACTTCAATCGATTAAGGAAAAATACACGATTATTGTGATATGTATTAGTTGTAATAGACATTAACATTGTATTAATACTGTGTACTTATCTTCTCTGCTAGATTAATCATTAATTTTTCGTTAAGTAATTTTCCTCCTAATTAAGACATTTAGTATATATAATTTGAAACCTGACGTTTCGAACGACAATGTCGTTCTTCGTCAGAAGTGATGATACATTTTGATATAGATATCTTATTTATATATGTTTCTTCTCGTTTCTTTTCATTTAACAGTGGTACGGACAAGACGGTAATAGTCTGGTATGGTAAGATGAAATATATATCGTCTGCACTACTATTAAATGAAAAGGAAAGAAAAGAAACATATATAAATGAGATATCTATATCAAAATGTATCATCACTTCTGACGAAGAACGACATCGTCGTTCGAAACGTCAGGTTTCAAATTGTATATAATAAATATATTAATTAGGAACAGAATTAATTAACTAAAAATACCCACAACCTTCCTCAAACGCAAACAACTAATCATTAATATACTAACTCAACAATCTTTTTCTTTCTATTTATTGTAATAAATTTGATGAACATTAAGTTGTTATAAATGCTTATAACAGACAATTAATAGACCAAAAGATTTTCAGTGGTCGGTGAACTTTTATAACGAAAAATGACAAGTGTTTTATTATCCCATACTGTCCTGTTCGTACTGTACGCAGGACAGGACAAACATTAGATTTTTGCCCTGCCCTGCCGCACACCAGGACACACGTTCTCAGGATAGAAGGACAGGACAGGACATCAAAAGTTGTCCTGTGCTCATATCTGATATGTACCACTTACGAGGAAGGTTCACCAACTCGAAAATCCCTTTCGGGTTCAAACATAGTTGGTCATAGGTAATCGACCATGCTGAATCCGAATATCACGGTCGTTACCGTTAATAGAGTCCTGAAGGTCTTAGTTTTCTACAAAAACCAGTTTTCTATTAGAAATGTTTTTTGTTTTTTTCTGAAATGATTTTCTGATATTCCTAGGTGATAGAGCACATTAAATTGCATATGAAAAATTACTTTGGTCAGTGTTTTAGCACACTAACGTGAGGTACTATGACTAAAGACTGGCGTGACTAGCCACAATAGTCACAAATATAGGGAAGAACATGGGTAAAAGTGGATACGTAATATACGAATAAGCAATTCAAATATTACGTACCCATTTTTTCCCCTATACTTTTTAATGGAAAACTATTTTTCTAGAAAACTAAGACCTACAGGACTTCATTAACAGTAACGACCATGATATTCGGATTCAGCATAGCCGATTACCTATGACCAACTATGTTTGAACCCGAATGGGATTTTCGAGTTGGTGAACCTTCCTCGTTAGTAGAGTGAGAAGAGTGGAAGATGTGGCGATTCTTCGACCTTTCCACATAAAGGTTCTGCAAATCCAACCTTCGCTTGCTCTAAACGCTAAACTCAAATATCTACATCAACTTATTCGAAAGACACAACAGGAGCATGCTTTGTTGACTTCTTGAAATTGTATAAATATTGAAATTGATTCAATTTAATTGAATAAATAAAGTTTGCTCATAGTTCAAAGACATCATTTCTACGAGAAAGAGCTGAGCCAGTTCTCGGAGAAGTCTTACTTATGATTTTTATATCGAATTGGAGAGTGACAAAAACTGGGTTCGTCAGTATTAAGTGGTAAGAATTACTAAAATCTTGCAATATCGAACTAAGAGATTTCCACACATTTTTGCGCTTTCTATCATAGAAAACTAAAACGTCATCAATTTGAACACCGAGTATAACATTTCCTTTTAATGTTTTAACAAGGTACGAAACAGCTTGCCGAGGTCTACGAAACTGTATATGTTGATCTTTGAGAAGCCCTTTTTTTCAGATAAAAAACAGAAAATTTTCTGAAAATCTTTCAATAGCTGTTTCTTCTTCTGTGGAGGGAAAG
>CAJNOI010002232.1:0-10080 GCA_905250115.1 Adineta steineri
TCGACGTTTGACTACTTCCCCATTTATAGAAACTATTCACATTTACTATTTAATCTTTTAGGCTAATACTGTTCTTTCATCTAAAAATGGTCTACTTCCTCATGTTTTATTCGCACTTGATAATGTGATTCGTCGTGTTGCTGAAATTCTTGTTGGTCTTATTCGGCCAGGTAAAAATTTTCATATCATTTTAAAAAATGTTTTGTTTTTTGTATATAGACTTTCGTCCTGCTATTAATAATATGGCACCAATAACACCAAGTGATAGTTCGACAATGAGTTCAACTAATGTACGTTCACCATTATTTCTCGCTATTAGTGATACAGCAAATGATGAAATTACTCGTTTACATCAACAATATTTAAAACTTATTCGAACGAACCGAGAGTAAATTTTTGTTTTCATCTGTGAAATATTTTCTATTTTGTTTTTATTAAAGTCAACTTAATCAATTGGTTACAATTGAAAATAATAATGGTGCTAAATTAACTCAATTATCATCAATTAATCAATCAAGGTAAATTTTTTTGTTAGAGATTAGAATTTTTGGGAATATCGAATTCGAATATAAAGATATTTTTTTATTCTTCTTCTCCTCATACTTCCGTAGTTCTTCGATTTTTCGACGAGTGTTTGAAGCTATAATCAGTACAATCAGGTTAGATATTTTATAAAGAGTGATGCACGATTTCATTGCATTTACTTCTCTTGAACTTAGCTTTAACAGTTTTTTCTGCGTTTGATTCTAATCTGATTTATTAAAGAATATTTGATGTTTTGTTTTCTATTTTAGTAAAACAGTTGGATTGTTTTTACCAGCTGAAAGATCACCGGAAACGGACAATATGGTAAATAAATTTTTATGCTACGATAGATTCTTTGATGGAAAGGTAGAATATTCTATTCAAGAATAAATATGAAAAACTCAGGCACTAGAATGTATTGAATGAGAACAAGAAAGAGTACCTATACACAGCTATAGTGCTGAAGTATCTGGAGATCATTTGAAAAACTAATTCGATTCAGTGTTCTTTTGCTCATTAACCTGTTCATGCATGCATCATAATCACCATATGAGCAATCGATAGTCTTTTCTTGGTCATAGATCATAATAGATAATGTTTTGAAAATAAAATCTATTGTTTATTATTTACAAGAGCTAATAATTTCAACAGAAAAATTTATTTTATTCAGCGTTATAATAATTTTTGCATTCTATTGGTCTAATCATATGATAGTCAACATTTCTTATCTTTAATAATGATAAATTTCTTTATTATTAAGAATTCTGAACCTACAACTGCACCCTTATTAGACGAACAAACGAAGTTAAATCATTTAACACCAATGGCAGGAGTATCAAAGCAAATAACGTACGTTTCTTCTCTTGCTGTAAGACATAAATTTTCATCTATTGAATTTTGCTTTTATAGACGAACACGATCACTGATTTCTATTGAACAAGAACATGATCAATTGCTCAAATCAATGATTGATAATCGAACCCGTCTTAATCAATTACTCAATTCTTCGAACATTTGATAAAAAATTTGTATCTTATTTTTTTTTCTCTAGTAGAATTAGCACATAAAAAAAAACCTTATTTTTCTGTTCTTCTTTGGTTAGCATGACCTATTGAAATCCAATAGTTCTTTCATATTGTTCTTTTTGTAAGATCAAACTGTTATCTTCTTTTGTTGTTAATAATCCGGCAACGTTCTGTGCTATTGTTCACAGTCGTTTCTTTTTCTACTTTTTCTTTTCTTGTATTGTATACATTTTATTATTATTTTGTCTCAATTCTCATGTATGTGAACTGTGTACGATCATTTTTGACATTAAATATCAACGAGTTAAATCGATTTTGGACGCTATCGCATCACAGAAGTTTTCTTTTAATATGATATATATATGTTCTATTATATCTCATCCAAGTTTAGAAAAACAACAGAAACTGAAATCAGAAGATGTACATTTTCTACACTGATTGTAGATTACTATAGTGTTTACTTATCTTGATGCTAAGAGATAGGTTCTGATAAATTTAGTTAATAATTGAAGAAACATCCGATAGGTTGTCATATGTTTTGACACATCTATTATTCGTATAAAACATCAACAGTTTAAACGAATTGAATATTTGCAGTTCGGTTTATTTTCAGCTTCTGCAAATGACTTCTAGTAATTTGTATATCAATGAAACCTTGAGTAAAAAGAATAACCTTCGTGTTGTACAATATTATCAACATATTTTAGTATGCAAAGAGATAAATAACTGAATCTTTTATTGATAACCCAGGCTATTTCTGTTCGCTTCTTTCAAAGATATGGTTGGATATAAACCTCTTCAAAAGATCTTCTACCCCAGGCATATCTAATGCGATGCGAAGTTAAGCATTTATGGAGTCCTTCGCGAGTTTTTCTCGTACATATCTTTAGTAAAAATGATAAAAATTCTATTTATTTCCTAATATTAGAATATTGGACAACTTTTCAATGAGTAACAAGAATAATCATTTCATGCGAGAAAATGCAACTCGAGTCAAAAGTGCTTGTTTCTTATGAAGAAACGGCTAAAGAAGGAAAATAAAAATTGCGTTCCAAAATTTCCATACTATTCCGTGAATATTGATAAACTCCCAGCCGCATCTCTAGTATTAAATGTTACGATGAAGTCCATATAGAAGACTATACGTTTTAACTGTTACATGCAAAGTATCGATTTCGAAGTAACGGATAATTCTTACATCTACTGTACTTTTCTACTATCCTGCGCAGTTTCCCTTTCATACGAATTACCTTATTGAAAACAATATAAGCTTTCGGATGAATTTAGATCAGTTAGGCACGTCTTGTACATATGATAGTCAAAAGCATATTTGTTTGACTCAGAGGATTTTTTTGTTCTTCTAAAATGTTATTTTTTTGAGTACAATACTGTCTTTATATATATATTGTCCTATGGAAAGAAAAGAAATAGATATTACCATCTATGTTTTTAAAACAAGATTATATAGTTTTCTAATTCTATGTGTTTTTCTTGTGTTGCCTCTTTGTTTACGTCCTTCCTATCTCACGTTCTTTTTCGCTACGCAGAAAAGTCCTCACAGTTACAGAAATATGCCACTTGATGATGAGAAGTCTATGAAAAGTTCCGCTAGTTATACCGAAAGTTCCTCTTAGGAAAACGGCAGTCAGGGTATAGTCTTACACACGATAAATAGTTAATCTTCTTTTTATTAACGACTAAATTCGTTCAATTCCGTATGAGGCATTAGGTAAAATGTACATTTTCTGGATCTTTGACAGCACTTGCTTATCATATCTTAAAATACTTTTGATAATGATTTTTCATTGAATAAGCATATGTTTTAACTCTAATCATAGGCTTAAGTTTTTCAAAAAACACTGTCCTCAAAGAGTTAACGAAGTAGATGAATGGTCAAACAGTAATATTATAATAAATATTAACGAGTAATGCAAAACTTTCTCACAAATTTCTTCAGAATGTGAATAGACAAAACACTTATTAATACCTATCTTTGAGACAGTGTAGTTATAAAGAAATTTCTGACTTTTTTCAAGAAATGTTAATCAAAAGCTAATTTTGTTGCCAAAGTTTCCAAACTACCAGTATAAGAATGCATAATTCTAAATTAGTATAAAATCGAATCTGCACCGGAAGAACTATCGAAGCTGAATTAACTCCTGAGCTGACTTGAAAAAAATAATTTAGAGATAAATTATCTCAATTCAATTTTTAATACGTCAATCATATAAATAGGCTTATTGAACAATGGATAAACATATGAATAGATGTGATGTCGCTCAAAAAAGTTTGTTGAATATTCTATAGATCGTGAATTATTCACTAAATTATAGCGATTTTTGTGTAGTTGACCCTTAATGAGTTCATTCATTGTATGTATAAATAAAGAAAGTTCATTTATAAAGAAATGTATATATACAGACAAAAGTGCCATCGTCAATAATGAAAATGAATCGATCTAATGTTTATCTACTTGATTTACCAAATGAAATATTATTTAATATTTTAAAAAAGCTTCAAAATGCCGATGTTCTTTATTCATTACTTGGTATTAATAATAATCGACTTGATAATATCGCACGAAACGCAATGTTTTCCAATATTCTTAATTTCATATCAAATGTTCAAAATACAATAATAAATGATTTTCAACTTAATCGATTTTGTGATTATATCTTACCTGAAATTTCTCACAATGTCAAATATCTTATTGTTGAATCAATGTCTATAGAACGTATTCTTCTCGCTACTCATTATCCAAATTTAATTCATTTGAAAATTTTTAATTTTCAATGCGACTATTCATTACAATATTTTACAGGTATAAGCAAATATCTATTTCATATATAATGCAGCAATATTTTACTACTGGATTTTAGATGATTCATCGCTTCGTCAAATTTTCAAACAACAGATTAAAAAACTTGATCTTGTGAATAAAGATAGCGAAGTTGGACTACGATTATCAAGTGATTACACAAAAAAAGTATACGCACATATATTGACTTACTTCGAAAATCTTGAGCATTTAAACATTATTCAAACATCCAGTTTCGGATATCCATCGTTAAGACTTTCCAGATTACCATCAAATACTTTTTCTTCTATATTTCTTACTTATTTATCTATTCGTGTGACAGATTATACTGATTGTCTTTATTTACTTGATGGTCGTCTCAAACAATTAAATACATTCATTGTTCAAATTTGTTGCATGAATATGGACTCTTCAATTGTATATAATAGGGTAAGTTTTAGACAGTATAGAAGTTCGTTCATGATCCTCAATATTAAACGATTAGAATTATCGTTTAAGAAAAATTATTCTTTTTCATTATATAGGATGATCTACCTAATCTTACATGTTTTTCATTAATTTCCTACACTTTGATTGAAGAAAATGAAAATAGAATTGTATCTCTTCTTCATCGTATGTCGAATCTGGAAAAACTAACTTTATATTTACGCTTTGTTTCTCAGAACAAATTCATTGATCCAAAATCTTTTATGAACAACTTATCAACATATATGACACGAGTTTATTCACTGAAATTTTATTTTAGTATCGAAAATAATAGAAATGATACTCTTGATTATTCGTTCAATATTAATATACAATCTCAAGAAACATCAAATATTGTTTGTTATAGTGTCAACACAGTTACGTATCATGTCTTTACGCTTCCTTTCGAGTTCATCAAGCTCGTATCTATTGGTAATATATTTCCAAATATTGTATTCAATAATGTTATCGAATTATGGATACACGATATTATTCCATTTCAACATGAATTCTTCCTACGAATTACTCAATCTTTTCCATTACTCCAACGTCTATTTGTTACTGATTTAACATCATTATCATATAAGAGAAAGAAATCACCTAATAATATTCAAGCAGATCAAATCGTTAAATATCCTCATCTCATTTTACTTGATATTAAGGGACTAAATAATGATTGTATTGAGCAATTTCTCAATGAAACCAAAACATATTTACCATGTTTAACTATATTACGTGTCTCCTATGAACAGTTACAAATAACTACAGAAGATTTTACACGAGAAGTAACACGAAAGAATTGTGCCAATGTGAGAAGATTAATCACAGGAAGGGAAATTGTTGGTTCAAAAGATTATCATTACTATTTTCCTTTGTTGTAAATAAATGTTTATTTTTTTATGCTTGATTATATGAAATTTAAAAATAGAAAAAAAGAGACAATTTTTTTTTGTTTAACGCTTTATTTATTTCTTATGACGAATTCGCCATTAGGCGCTGACAGTCTTATCACAAACTGAGCTTTAAGAAAAACATCGGCAACAGGAGAAATAAGAAAGTATAGAAGAAAATTTTCAACACTAGAAATACTGATCTGTTGTATAATAAAAGAAAAAAAAAGAAAAAGAAAGAAAGAACTTCTTCATTGTTGTTTCTAATTGTTTTCTTTATCTTCTTCTTTTTGCAGTTTTACTAAAGAAATAATTTAATTGGTACAGGTATCTTTTATTGAAAATAACTCATACCTAATTTCTTGATTATTTCTCATTAATCATTAAAATTTTATTCTTTTGAAATTTGAGTTTATATATGCTATCTTGGATCTTCTTTATTTCATCATGATCTACTTCATTTTCTGTTTTTGTTTCTCCATGATCTACTTCATTTTCCTTTTTTATTTCTTCATCAAGTAATTGATTTTGCTCTATTAACTGTTCTTCCACTAAAGCTAAATACTTTTCATTGTCACCGATCTACAGAAAAGAAAACAGTTTACAATGTAATATTTTCTTGAAATATTATTTGGTTACGAACATATTCAAAGTTAATTGGCTCTTCCATGGATGAAAATGTATAATGTGTTGCACGACTTATGTAACATAAACGTTTAGTGGTATGTGATCAGGTTCGATTAAACTTCCCAGATCGAACAATCCAGCACGGAAACGGTCGGTTCTGCCTGGAACTGATTCTAGGGTCGAATTTTTGGCATTTTCTGACAGAGTTCCTGCCGAAAACGGTGTTTGCCAACGGTTTTAGTCGGAAATTCACAGAATACTGCTTCAGGAATCATCGTGCGGGGAAGTTCTTCTAAAAAAATAATTTAATTTGTATAGTTATGTTTGATTAAAATTATTTCATACCTTTTTCGGCCATTAACCGCTGGTTTGCCATGATGTATTCATTCTTGTCATATTTTAACTTGTAGATATAATTTTCCATTCGTGTCTTATTGGATTTGCTCATATTTACGTTCATCAGTTTATTTTATTTTTTATTTCCTCATCAAGTAATTGATTTTGCTCTATTAACTGTTCTTCCACTAAAGCTAAATACTTTTCATTGTCAGCGATCTACACAAAAGAAAACAGTGTTCAGTTTAACATTTTCTTGAAGTATTACCTTATCTAATAAATCTTCAGTAGTATCAACAGTATCAACAGTTTCCATTTAAGTAAATGATCGATTTTCTTTTCGAAAGAAATTTTATCCGTTGTTGATTTAGGTAGCTTAAACTTTATGGAATAAATATAGCTACAGAAAATAGAGAGAGAGACCAAATAATGATGTTATTAGATGGTATCACTTTTATTTTATTTTGATGATATCATGTTCACTATATCATACGTTATTCCAGGTAATATAGAAGGAACGATAAAATAAAAGTATTATGATAAAGAATGCACGAATATCACCATGAAAATACAGTAGATATTCTGAATAAAAATAAATAACAAAGAAAGTGATTCAACCTTTACTGATTTTAACTGAGAACACAATATTCATTCCTACAGCTACCATTTTATATTGACAAAACAATCTTAACAAAAGCGTTATGTACAATTGCTTTGTCGATTCTGTCATTGTATAGTTGGCATGACATTATTCTTTTTTTTTTACGTTCCTTCTAACAAGTAATTGCGACATCAAACGAAATAAATGGCAAAACAAACATTAGGCTCATTCAAACCGAAGAAAAAATAACTACACATCACACATCTCATCAACAGTTCACAATGGCAAATGAAACTACCACCAACTTCCATACGCTACCGGCAGACCTTGTCTGCCGAATTTTGGATCATCAATCATATCAAACAATTTTATGTTCAATGACCAACGTATGTCAACGGTTCAATAACATTATAGACAGCTACGATCGATATCAGGTAAACTTTTATTTATTTATTCTCGAATTGTTTTTCATTCCTACAATCGTTGTTTAAGTAGGATGACTTCAATAAAACAGATATGAATAAATCATTTACCCTCTCTTCCCAACTATTCATTCTTTGTATTATGAGAATATAAAAATAATGTCTTGATAATCAGCAACAAAATCACCTCTTTTTTTTCTTTCTTTTCAATCTCTTTTTAATACTTCACGTTTCAAAACAGTTATGATGTCATAAACATACAAAATATGTATAAGAATGAAAAAAGGAACAAAAAGTTGTTTTTTTGTTTTGCTTGACGTGCATCTAAACACTTTTTAAAACGTCATTTTGGTAATAAAAATCAAATTTTAAAAGAAACTAACAGTCTAGAAGCTAGTTTATCTTGTTCTACCTAACATCCTAGATATTGTATTAAGGAATATCTAAATCAAATACTCCTCTGAGAGAATAGGCGTCTGTATAGTATAGTTGACAGTCGATACGAATAGAGAGACCATTGGTCTACAATAATATTCACACTCTCATGCAATCACATCACTCATACTACTAAGGGGGATCATTTCTTCGAAGAATACTACTTCAAAGTAGATTTTCTCACATCTGAAGCACACTTTCATATTTCATAAACCAGTGTGGTTTCACTTATACAAGCGTATGATGGCATCGAAAGCAACTATCAAATTCATTAAATATTCTAACCAGTATAAATCATAATCATACATTTAGTCAAGTTAGATAACTCACATGGGGTTCTGACTCAAAACACACATCGAATCTGATCAATGGACATGAAAGAAACTATCTTTTGTCATACCTACAGAATACTAACAATCAAATCATTTACTGCATTATACTGTCTTTTGATTATATAACGCTACGCTTTAAAATTCTTTGATACCGACACAATTTACAATCTATTATTTAATAACCAGACATTTTTTCTTTTTTCACAAACATTGGAAGATTTCAGGGACTGATAGATAAAAACTTGCTCTCGGTAGTTCACCCTTCGTAATTCCCCTTAAAGCCACATTTTCAATCGACAATCTTTAGTACTGAACTGAACAACATCTAAATCATAGGAATATTCCGATTTGTATCTATACATTCCTCTATGTAGTGACAACAACATTCATTTTATTGATCTAACCTCATATCACACAGACCAGTCATTCTCTCTCTTCATCTCTATCATGTCTTTACTTCTATTTTTAATCTAGGAACTTAGCACATTAAATCTGGAGCACAATGCACTTAGAGGTGTTGAAGTACAACGTTTGGCTGATGCATTAAAGCACAATTCAGTAATTTTTATTCCCTCCTCATCCATATGATGTCCTTACCTGCACTTTTCATCTAGACATTCACCACATTAAATATCGCGCATAATCTGATCCGGCATCTTGGAGCAAAGTATTTGGCTAATACATTACGACATAACACAGTAGGTTTGATTCCTTCTTCATTTATATCATGGTTTTCCCTACATCATTTCATCTAGACACTGACTACACTAAATCTCGGGTACAACCAAATCGAACATTTTGGAGCACGATATTTAGCTGATGCATTAAAACACAACTCAGTAATTATGATTCTCTTTTCATTTATATCATGTCTTTCTTTGCATCTTTTCATCTAGACCCTGACCACATTGACTCTAGAAATGAACGAAATCGGAGAAGTTGGAGCACAACATTTAGCTGGTGCATTGCGGCACAACACAGTAATTATTATTCCTTCTTCATTTATATTATGTCTTTACCTGCACTTTTTCATCTAGGCATTGACCACACTCAGTCTTGAAGGCAATCAAATCGGAGACGTTGGAGCACAGCATTTGGCTAATGCATTACGACATAACACAGTAATTTTCATTCTCTCATAATCTATTCTATGTCTTTACCTACATCTTTTCGTTTAGGTACTGACCACATTAAATCTACAACGAAACGGAATCCGTGAGGTTGGAGCATACCATTTGGCTGATACATTAAAATACAACTCAGTAATTATGATTCCTTCTTCATTTATATCATGTCTTTCTCTGCATCTTTTCACCTAGACACTGATCACATTGAATCTGGCAGGAAACGAAATCGGAGAGATTGGAGCAGAACATTTAGCTTATGCATTACTGCGAAACATAGTAACTATCACTTTTTGTTCATCTATACAGTGCTTTTATGCCTGCACTTTTTCCTCTAGACAGTGACCACACTAAATCTCGAGCGCACTCAGATCGGACATGCTGGAGCACAACATTTGGGTGGGACATTACGATACAACACAGTAATTCTCATTCTCTTTTCATGAATATCACATCTTTATCTTTATCTTTATCTTCAAT
>CAJNOI010002233.1:0-10074 GCA_905250115.1 Adineta steineri
TTTTTTTTTAATTTTATTGTAGGATACAAATTGTTTTGTACGTTTATTTCGTGAAGATATTGATATCGATCGAACATGGAGTAATGTTGCTAAGTAAGGTCAAGAAAAGTTACTTATAATAATATTTATAGACAATATTTTTTCTAGAGATCGAGATGAATTAGAAAATTTTATTAAATTATTAATCACTGATTCTGTTGTACGAAAGAAATTCTCGGGTAGAATTTATTATAAATGTCATATTTTATAATTTTCAATTATTTTTTTGTTGTATAGATTGGGCTATTGATTACGAACCATTTTCATCGTTATTACCAACGAATGATTTTGAAGAACGTTATTTACCCTTGGTAGTAGATACGAAACATGAAGAAAATGATATTGAATCAACACCAACTGAAAATGAATCAGTAAAGAAAAGACGTGGACGACCGAAAAGTTCAATAAAATTAATGAACAATGAAAAAAATCATATAGAAACGGAAATAAAACAAGAAGAAGATGAGGAGGAAGAAGATACTGAACAAAATTCAAATGATAATGAAAAATCTACTGAATCATTAAAAAAGAAACGTGGACGACCAAGAGGTTCAATAGCATCATCAAAGAAGGTCGATGTAGAAGTAAAACAAGAAGAAGAAGAAGATACTAATCCAATATCAAATGATGATGAATCACTTAAGAAGAAACGTGGACGACCAAAAACTTCAATTAAATCATTAGCTAAAGAACAGATTCAAATGAAAACTGCGATAAAAAAAGAAAAACAAGAAGTTGAATTAACATCAGATCAAAATGAAATATCTGATGGATTAACAAAAAAAACGACCTGGACGTCCACCAAGAAGTTCAATAAAGCAAATTGACATGAAGATAAAAGAAGAAAAGGTTGAACCAATATCCATTGAAGATATAAAATCTGATATATCAACAAAAAAAAGACGTGGACGGCCACGAAGTTTAACCAAACCAATCGAAATGAAAGAAGAAGAAATTGAGCATACGTCAAATGAAGATGAAGAATTAGATATATCTACAAAAAAAACGACGTGGACGACCAAGAAGTTCAACAAAATCATTAACCAAAGAAACAAAACAATCTGATGTGCATCAAAAAGAGGAAGTAATAACTCCAGCTCGTAGAGGCAGAAAGCGTAAAATCATTACGGAAGATATTCATAATGATGACGACGATGATGATGATTCTAAAATGGAAGAAAATGATAAACAACAAGATGATTCATCGGTTAGTCATACTGATCAGTCTATACGTCGATCAGCACGACCTCGAAAATCGACAACAATGGAACTAACACCAAAAGCTCAGTCACAGGTATGAAACTCTTTTATATAAAGAAAAAGAAATAAGTACAATACTTAGTAGTATTTCATTTGAATTGTTTTGTCTAAAACCGCAAGATGAAATTAAGTTGTTAGAACTTTATTTAATGAAAATATACATGTTTTAAATAAATCTATTTAGATATCTCATGCTAAAAAGAAACGATCAATGAATGGTAAAACAAAAACATCCAATAATTCTTTAAATCCTGCTAAATCTAGTCGTTCTCGTCGTCGACGTAAGACAACTTCTCGACGAAATATAGACGATGATTTATGTTTATCAAGTTCAAGTTCCGATGAACATATTGATTATTTATCTGATTATGATTCTGATGATTATCTTCCGAATTTAACTGAACTTGAACGTGATGAAAATTTTTTTCTACTTGATGAAGATAATAATCCAACTGGTGAAGAATTACGTACAGCTAAAACAGCTCAAGCATCAACAATAATAACAGCTTGTAATGTTTGTTCAAAAAGTGATCGTCCAGAAGTCTTATTATTATGTGATGATTGCGATGATGCTTATCATTTGGAATGTTTACGTCCTATACTTTTATCTGTACCTGATGGTGATTGGTTTTGTCCATTATGTGAACATAGAAAATTATCAAATTATTTAATAGAAAAATTAAAAGATTTATTAATTAATTTTAATCTTATTGAAACAAAACGTTTAGAACGTGATTCAAAAAAATCACTTCAACGAAAATTAAAAATTAAAGAATATACAAGTGATGAAAGTATAACAGCATCAGAATCTGAACATGAAAATCTCGAAAATACTCTTCATGGTGATGAATCAATGCTATCAATAAGTCAAACAAATGAAAATAGTAATATTTCATCATCTTATTTTGATGATTCAAATAAAAATATTAGTCAACGTGGTCGACGTCGACGTACACGTTTTGATATGAATAAAATGCTTAATGATGAAGATGATGAAGATAATGATAAGGACGATGATCATGATCATCATAATGACAATGAATCGGATAAAAGTCATTCAGATACAGATGAAGATGATGAATATATCGAAAATACAACACATACAACTAATTTTGATTTACAACTACCGAAAAAAATGACACGTTTACTCAATAATCGTTATCGACCAATAGCAAGAAATGATCAACGATTTAGACCAAAACCTATTGCACCACGTGTAAGTTATTTATTCATATAAGTAATATCTTTCTGAAAAAGAATGAGCTTCTTCATAACATAGTGTGATAGGATAGTCAAATGCAAAATGTCAATTTGTGCTTATTTTTATAGCTGGTAAAACGACCCAATTCGTTTCTAACTGATAAGTTGAATAGACTTCAATTTGATATATGTGACGGACAATGTTGTGTGTATGAAAGTGTGATTTATTCTGCCCAAAAGATCTTATTTTCATAATTCAGCAAGTTTTGGCCATATGAAGTAGGATTTGATAGTCCTGTCAGACGAGATGACAATTCAATGAAAGCAATGCGATAGTAAAAATATACTCAACTTATGAATCATTTCTTATTCAGTCATCACATATAGATGTTCTCCTATGTTCATAATACGAAAGCTTGCTCATATAGTTCATAATCAATATGATAAGTTTGAGATTTTCTTACTGAATTTTACTGTATGCTTACACAAAACTTTATATATTTCTACTAATCCAACAATCGTATTTTATTTTCTGTCAATAAAAATCATTGACTATCTCGTACTACAGAATTGAATCTAATGAACCATTCAATTAGACATAAAGACATTTATTTCATTAATCATCAAAAAAGAATGAATACCGAACAGAATGTCTATTCAAGAATAAAATTGTGCACTTCCAACGTTAGTGTCCATTTAAACACTAAGACTTTGTTTCGAATGGTTATCCTTGCAGTACTCTTGATACTAAAAAAATACTCATATTATAGTCGAAAGAGCAAGCGCAAATACTATTAAAAGAATATTGTCGATTGATAAATTTTTTTATTTAGTTATGTCATACATCAGTTGATTTAAATGAAAAACTTGGATCACCAATAATTTATGTTAATGGTGATGGTAATTCTCATCAAATAAAATCTGTTATAACAAATTCTAATCAAACATTAAAAATTGTACGTCGATGGAATGATGTTCAACGACGTAATAGACTTCGAACAAATAATTTAAAATTACTTAATGAAACAACATCTGATTGTGCAGATGAAAATTCTGTTTTTTGTCCTGATGATTCATCACCACCACGTTCAAACGATAGTAATAGTAATCATGATATAAAAGAAGAAGAAGAAGAAGATTCAACAATAATTCGATCAAAAATAACTTTAGCTCAACCAGCTAATTTATTACCAATTTATAAAAGTTCAACAAAAAATATTGTCAGAAAAAATGAAGTCACTTTTGATCGACTCACTCGTGATATTCAATATGCAGTGAGTGAAGCAAATACTTTATCAACAACACCTAAAACAATGTAAGATTATTTTCTAGTTTTTATTTTCTTTTTTTATCGTTTTATTTATTCGTATACAGAGATCAACAAAATATGAAACGAACTCAAAAAACAAATTTTTCGCCATATTTGACAAAAATTGCACTTCGTCCTCTTCCTGTACTTTTACCCAAACCTGCCGGTGTTGGATATAAGATTTTCAAATCTAAAGATCCACCTATTTCAACATCGATGACGACGACAACAACAACTACGACTAGTAGTGATCTTTCGAATATTATCCTTACACCATCATCATCATCTTCTTACTTGATGGCAATGATGAACAATCAACAGCACCAATGAATACTTGACATATTAATTCTTTTTTTGTTTTGTTTTTTTTTCTCATCCTATCTAAGTTCTTTTTTTCTGTCTCATGCACGTTCTCTGCTTTGTGCTCTTAATCTAAGTCAAAAAAAAAACAAACCTTATGTTCGTTGTCCTAAGTCATGAAATGGCTCTTGTCTATGTGTATGTTTATTTCATGATGAATAATAGAATGAAAGATAAATAGAAAAAAATATATCAATTCATGTATTGATTGCAATCGAATATTCTTCAAAATTATCATTTATATGTAATACCATTGACTTCGTATAAAACAACAGAATAATAATGATGTCAATATTCTCATGTTTTCTTTCGTTTGCAATAATTACTTATGCTACATTGTTTTAAATATAATAGGATTTAACGACTACGATTGATTTAGTAATGGAAATTTTCTGCAAAAGAATTGTATTTATTTGTTTTATTCATATGTGTAATAACGATTCGAGATCTTGTTTCTAAGTCAACGGCTACACATATTGCTTCTTGTTCTTGACTTTGTAATAATAAAAGGAATAGTTCCCATGATTGTAGACGTCACAATGATCGGGTATGCATTTACTATAGTAACTTTAATGGTATCAACTATAATCTGTTAATCTAATATTTTACTCAAACACATAACAAGAACAAGTATAGACGTATCTATTAATTTAGCTGATAAAAGTAGAAATCTTTTTTTTTTATAAAAATATATTCAAGTAGATTGTAGGTGAACATTACAGATCAAGAATTTTATTAAAAAATAGAAAGTTTTACAAAAATGTAAACAACAGCAAAAAAATTATATCATTCGTTGCAATCGGAAAATAAATAAATTCATTATGTAAATGTATAATTATCTTGTTGATATTGAAATAGATCACATTAAAGAACAACAATTCAAATTATTCTTCGCACCAACTTGTTTCTGATCAAGATTATCAAAATATGGATCAACTGAACCTAATAATATTTTTACTACATAATCTCCAAATGAAAAAGGAAACTGTCGTCCTTGAACCTAAAAATCAATCGATATTAAATATACTATAAATATATATTTATGTAGATAATTACCTGCCAGATTTGCTCTCGTTCTGATCGATAATCATCGCATACATCAACGTTGGGAATTTTTTCATCCCATTTATTTAAATATCCAACAGCTTGATCATCATCAGTACATGCACAAAAAGTTACTAAAACTCGTTCAGGTGGTTTTCGTTCATTTTTCAGAACACGTTCTAATGCCTCAATATCAGTCGTACCGTAATCGTCCGTTGGTTGTCCATCAGTAGCAATAATAATCAAGAGTTTACGTTCTTGTATTTCATTCTGTTTATCTTTAAGTATTCGACGGAGTACACTTGTTATGGGTGTTAAACCATTTGGTGGATTAATAAATGCAGATTGAAGTTGAGATCCATGTTTAACATGAAATATTGGAGGACGATTAAGAAAATATATATCTAAACCATCAGGGTCGAGTACAGAACCAATATCAACAGTAATAGTAACAATTTGTTTTAATTCATCCCAACGAGTGGAACGTACTCCAAAAGCATCGGAACTAGCTCCTAGAAAATAAAAAATTAATTAGATAATGCATTGTTGATGTAAAGAAAAAAAAGTGTGACTTACCAACAGCAGTTCCCATCGATCCTGAATCATCACAGAGAAAGACAATTTCATAACCTTCAAGCTGTCGTAAACGAGATGCAAAGTCATGACTTATTTCATATTGAGCTGCTATTTCAGCAAACTTTCGCATACGTTCTTCGGGTGTTGCCATTATATTAGAAGGTGCACGATTATAATTTGTTGGCATGTTCGACTGAAATGGAGCTGAAGGAGCATTCATACCAGAATACTGAGCGGAATCTACATTGACGTATGTCATCGGTGGTTTGAATAATCAAAATTTTTATCTAAGATGAGGGTGATTTATTTCTATGATATATTTATACGGAAAATAAATGACATCGTAAAAGGGTATATTTATTCAGAGAAATGATTTACTAAAGTCTTCTAAATGACGTCAAACAGTGTGACGTCATTAACAACCTACGCAATCTTGTATTGACATACCGCGTGTGCTTATTTGAAAGTGATGACACATAGTTGTTATTCACTGTCTGTTTTATCCTACTAATTAATATATTATTGATCGATAGTATGTACGTCAAAATACAAAAAAAAATCCCTATTCGATTACTATTTGAATGATTAATAAAGAAGTTCATCAGTATTGGTACTATATAAACTATGTAGTTAAGCAGCTTGCCAGTCGTTAAAAGTTAAGATAAAGAAGAGAAAATATACAAAAAATGATAAGACAAACCGTAAAAGAGAAGACAATCCAAGGTTAAAATATACTTATTTCGCCTGCGTAAAATGTATTTACAATCAACGAACACAAAACAAAGAAATAAAAGAATGTTTGATATATTCGAAAACTTATTAAATGATAGATAATGAATGTGATCAACTAAAACTACGTAGAAATGAACTATTAACTAAAAGGATAGGTATCTAAAAACAAACAATTCGAGTTAACTACAATAACCTACTGTTATGAGTAAATAATATTTGCAAAAATATAAAAACTATACTTCTATGGCAAATATGTCAAATATGTGCTCGAAAATTAGTAGCTACTTCTATTTATTAGAAGAAGATAAACTAGGAAATCATCTATGATAATAAACATCAAAAGATAGTTGATTCTTTTTGAAACTTTCGTCGACGTGCGAGGTAGATTAGTTTATATACTTATCTTGATAAAAAAAGATTGCTGATAAAAATAATTATTGTTAAATCATTTTTTTAAAATAATATCAATATTGAATTTACAAATATAGAAGCTATTAGCATTATTTTTTCTATTGGATTTAACACGACAATGTTCAAGTAAAAATCATAATTTATGACAATTCTCTAGCTTGTAAAATATCATAACTACTACACTATTTCAATATGCTTTATCTTTCTCTGCCATGTTTCTACATAAATGAAAGATTTTTTGTATGTACTTTCATATGAATAAACAGATTAACAGATACCGTTTTTAAAAGATATTACTAAAGTACAAGCACATCCACGTGCTATAACAATAAGTCATAAAATAGTTTTTATCAAGTATATGTTTCTGAAATCTTCATAAAACAAGAATACAAGTATGAATATTTTTCTTTTTATTTCTCTAAATTAGATTAGATACTACGACATACTTATGAGAAATTGTATATCAACGAGAAAATTTTTCGAATATGATTAGCATCTCATATATTCGTATTGTATCAAATCCGATTACAGTGATCGATGGACATATTGCATGTTCTTTTTATTCAGTTGATAGAAAATATATTCAATACGCAAATAAAATCATCAAAGGAACCGATGAAAATGTATCTAAAACTTTTAGTTAACAACAAGACTTCAATTTGACAAGAACTTAATGACATTGATTAACTTACAAACTACTTAGACATATGTTTATTCTCTAGAACATTGTAAGTATGAATAAGTCATAAATCATCATTGATTTTCCATGCAAATTGATCAATACAATTAGTAACCGAAAAATAACGTTATATTCAATTAATAATTTTATATTAACTTGTCCAATGATATACAAACTTGATCTTATATGACGATGAATGTAATAGATGAGTATGATTAAATAGTTTGCAGAAGATTTTTAATAGATCTACATATTCTTTGTAATTTTATATTGTATTTATGCAAACACCTTTAACATTATTTTCTATTGATATTATATCGTTTAACGTACTATGGAATTTCGTTTATAAGTAATTAATAGATTACATATTAAAATGCAATGTTTATAGTTTAATTATTCTGTAGAATGTTTAAGTAATAGCGACTTAATCTCTTGACATACATTGACAATTTCATATCCTTTTCCTTTTTCCGTTCAAAGGAATAAACAGTTCATGAGCATGAATTTTTTTTTCTTCTTCTTCTTCTAGATTCTGTACTAGTTTTTTCGATGATTAACATTGACATGAGAAAATAAATGATGAATAAAATATGATGCGTAGTATTTCTGCATAAAAGATCTCGATGGACTATGCATATTAATATATTTAAATATAATCAAGCTTAACTATATTTTCAGAATATGTCGATCATAGAAATATATTCTATTCATCATCTTAACAAATTTTCTTAACGATATAATTTATCAAATAAATTGAAAGTCTTGTAATTTGAAATTGATTTACAAACATATATATTTTTATTTTATATATTATCATTATCAATTATTCAGTGTATTTGCTGCTTATTAAATAATTATCGACTCAAAAAAAGAAAAAAAAAGGAAATTAAGAATTTGTAAAATACCATACAACATATAAAAAAAATATACGCACGTACATACACAAATACGTTTAACAGTAGAAAACAAAGAAGAAGAAAAAATATCATTATCCGCACAAAAATTATTTCATTTCTACATTTCAAAAAAAAGAAGATAATCAAATTTTCTATAGTATAGAACATGATTTATTCTTTTTTCCTTTACTCGATTGTCGACCTGAACCAGTACGACTAGTTACTCGACGTTCATCAAGTGTATCAAACCAATCATCAACAGCACCCATCAATACTTTGACAACATACTGTTAGAAAAATAAACAATGTTTTATATAGATAAATCATATATTTCGAATAGATATTGTATAGCATACATCACCAAAACTAAACGGAAAATCTTTTCCTTGAGCTTTGAGAATTTCTTTTCTCTCAGATCTATAATCATCGGCAACATCAAGATTAGGTATTTTCTTATCCCAATCATTCAAATAACTGTATAGAATAGAATGAAGAGAAAAAAAAACACAAACGATTGAAGAATATATGAAATAATCATTACATACCCAATACAATCACCATCATCTGTACAAGCAATAATTGTAACTGGAACCCGATTAGTTGGTTTTCTATCATAACGAAGTGCATATTCTAATGATTTTATATCTTGTTGTCCCTGTTCATTTGTGGGCACACCATCAGTAGCAATTAAAAGCAAAAGTTTACGTTCTTGTATTTCTAATTGTTTTTCTCTTAGAACATATCGAAGTACACGTACAATTGGTGTTGGACCTAATTTATATTGAAAATCATATATAAGTAAACTGTCTTTTCTTTATATACCAGCTGGTGGAACAGCAAATATAGGAATGAGCTCATCAGAATGTTTAACATGACGCATTGGTTCACGATTTAAGAAGAAAATATCTGAATAGTAAATAAAAGATAAGGATTATCATCATTATTTAAATTTCCCCACTTACCAACACCATCAGGATCAAAACTAGATTATTTAAAACACAAAATGTATATATCATGTAAAATAGATAATAAAAAAAACATACACAGAAGCAATATCAACTACAATTGAAACAGTTTGTCGAAGTTCATCCCATCTTGTTGGATTACGATCATATGGACTGGAAAGATCACCTTAAATTATTAATACACGTTACATAAGAAATGAAAAATTCCAGTCTTGTTTAGAGTACATTAAAAAATCTTTTTTTTTCCGCATGAATTATAAACTTAGAAAACTTTTAATTTTAATTTCCTCTAAAGAAGAACTATGAATTCTCGTAAACAAGACTATTTCATCGTTAGATAAAAATATGGTTTCAGGATGTGTGTAGAGAAGAGAGGCACTATCATGCGCACTCTGTTTACCTATACATCTACGTCTATAACACATCTTTTATCCTTACCATCATTCTTTCATAAAACATTTAATTGGTTCTAGGTGAAAATTAAATTATTAGTTCTTTTACAAAATTTACAACAAAAAAAGGAAAGAATAGTAATTTTCTTTACAACAGCATATAGAAGCAAATATCTTACCTAATGGTGTATTCATAGATCCAGAATCTAAA